>PVJI01009204.1:0-66666 GCA_004026765.1 Micronycteris hirsuta
GGTGAGGGACAAATACCATATGATCTCACCTTTAACTGGATCATAATCAACCAAAGCAGAAAACAAACAAAACATAACCAGAGACATTGAAATTAAGAACAGTCTAACAATAGTCAGGGGGGAGGGGGAAGGGGACAATGGGGAGAAGCGTTTTCAGGAATCACTGTAGAGGACACATGGACAGAACTAAGGGGGAGGAGGGAGGCTGGGGAGGGAGGTGGGGTTGGAGAGGAAGGGAGGAGGGGAGGGGAGACATTGCAAATAACTGTAATCGAACAACAATAAAGTAATTATTTAAAAAAAAATAAAAACAAAATAAAATAAATAAAAAGCTAAGGAGCCAAAAAATAAAAAAAATAAAAATAAAAATAAAATAAAATGATGCAGATCAGGACTATGATGTGACTTATGTTACCATTAACATTCTAGACCAGGATTACAAGGAAAAAAAAGGGATGATTGGAATTAGGCAAGATGAGTGTGACCAAAGCTCTAAAGTGTTGGCTATGGGTCTAGATTGGTTAAGAAGAAAATTACTCAAAAGCAGATTGGAGGAATACAGTAGTTTAAGGCAATAGAGCCCACCAGGAGGTCAAAATGAAGATTAGCTGGACAAGAACATGGGGGGAGGAGATAAAGAGAAAGAAGGAGGAGGAGGAGGAAGAGGAGAAGGAGGTGAAAAGAGAAAGGAGATGAGGAATAAGATGAGGTACTGGATATAGACGTCCTGGGTGAAAAGATCCAAAATGTAACTAGGGCAAGTGATGTTCAAGGTTGTGGGAGCATAGAAAGCATAGAAGAACCAAGAACTATGGGGTCATTGGATGTCTGAGCAATGGGGCTGCTGAAATCATGCAGGTGATTGTGGGAGGAATGGAGTGGAAAATTGAAGGCTTGGCTATGGTTGTGAGTTCATCAATAGATGATGATGACAAGAGTGGAAAGAGGGTGAAATAGGTCTTTGTACCTATCACTCAGCTTAAAATAGAGCTCTAGACCAAAACCATTGTGCTCCCCTGTGTAAATCTTCATCCTCTCTCCTGATCCCACCAAAATAAATACTATTCCAAATATGATGCTTATCAACGCCATGTATCCTTACAGAAAGCTTTGTTTTCCATGTTTTTAAACTTTATAAAAATGATATGCTACATATTTTTCTACAATTTGCTTTTATTCATTTAAATTGTGAGATTTATCCAAGTTTATATATAAGAATAAAATATATATGCATACCTATACATATACACATTTACCTATTACAAGTTTATTTACTTACAACTGCTGCATAGTTTTTCACTGTGTGAATATACAATTTATTTATCCATCTTCTTTTTGATAAACATTAAGTTGTTTTGAGTTTTTTTTTTCATTTTAAATATTGTTCCATTGAATATTCTTGAACATATTTTCTTATGAATCCAGGTGAGAGGTGCTCTGGACTCACCTACCAATAAAAGTATTTGGTCATTGGGTAAGAGCTTCTTTAGCTTGATTAGATACTGCCAAGTTGCTCTCCAATGTGGTCATAAATATTTACACTCTATCCAGGAGTCTAAATTTCCATGACTCCATATTATCATCCCTACTTGATATTGTCCAACTTTTTATTGGTTGTGAAATGGTATTTGCTAGGGTTTGGTATGTATTTCCCTAATTAGTAGTGCCATTGAGCATCTTCTCATTTTTCATGCAGGATAGTCATGTTTCCTGGTCTGTGGATTGCCTCAATGTATCATGTTTCCATTTTCTTTTAAATGGATTTTTATCTTTTTATTGATATATAGGAGTTTGTTATATATTCTAGACACTAATTCTGAGTGGTGTATGCATGTTAAAACTGATTTTTCATTTTCCTTTTGTTGTTATTTGTGGAATCTAAGTTCTTAATTTTAATATAGACAAGTTTTCAAGCATATTTAAGAACTCTTCCAAGGAGAAATTTTAGAATGAATGTGATCTGGCAGCATCCATAAGTTAGAGGAAATCTGTCTTACTTTGTGTCCTGAGTTATAAAAAGCAAGGAAGAGTGAGTGGCCTCTACTTGAAAAGGAGACTTCTATTATTAAAGCATGAGAAGTTTCTAGGGAAAAAAGACTGCAATATATAGTAGCATTTCATGTCAAACAAATAGGATTTTAAAGAGTTAAATGGAAAAGGGTTGGTAGTGGACAGGTAGGACAAGGAAACTGAAAGAGAAGGGAAGGGATGAACCAGGTGGAGGTGGAGAGGAAAAAGGTATTGATGGAAAGAGCTTGCCTCTGCCCCAGTGACCATAGATCACAGGAATAGGGGAAACAAAATTAAAGAGGAACCTGTGTGGATCTCCCAAGCCCCAGGACTCTTCTCAAACTTCAATGTGTATATACATCACCTGGGACCTCATTAAAATTCACATTCTAGTTCAGTGGGTCTGGGCCCAAGATACTGCTTTCCTAATGAGCTCCCAGGTGAGGCTGATGCTGCTGACGTATGGAGCAGCAAGATAGCACACCATCCTTTGCACACTGTGAAAACTTTCACAGTGTTTCTCAAAATAAACTAAGTGATCTAAGAAAGAGTATTCACAAACCAAAAGATCTAGAAAAATTGTTTGACTCAGAACACATTGCTATTTTTCCTTCCAGAGATTGATCCTTTAATCCCTGATCCTGGCAATTTCCCAGATCATGAGACCAAAGCATTTGAGTAGCTGCTCTGATATGAGAGAGCTGGGTTAACTTCCCAGCTCAAACCGGTGCCTAGGCCACTTGTTGAGAGCTAGGCGGATCTGTCTAGGGTTTTGGTGGCTGAGAAAGCTGAGCAACTTCAGGTGGAGAGTACACAAGTCTCTTAAAGGAAATGTGACAAAACTGCCTAAAAAGTAAGACTAGGCTCCAACAGGGAGGGAAGAAGAGCTGATCTGACCTGCCAAGAAAGCTGGACAGGCCATAGAGTTCATTACAATACTGGATAAGCTGCAGAGTTGTTCTAGAACAAATATTCAGACAAATATGATACTGCAAATATCAGATTGAATAGTGACCTGAACAGGTATCAGCTCATTCAAGCACCTGGACTAGCTGAATTGATATTGTTATCCTCAGGAAATATTATCAAGAATGGCTAAAAAAAATCATTAGAACAATAATAACTTTGCAGCATTTGTTTTTCCCAAAAATGTAATTGAGTCAAGTTAGTAAGACAGGACAAGGGGAATAAGAAAACTGAGACAGATAAACAGCCAGTTTACAGCCATCTAGTAAATCACAAAATTCTTTGTTTTCTAACCAAGGACACTTAAGAATAAATTATTTACACTTCTCCTTCCCAACCAGAGGGTAAATAGCTTAAATCATTCTACTCAGGGAGATAGTGTGAATCATACCCAGGGACAGATGAAATCAGAAGAATAAAACTCGTTTTGGTGCATCAGCATAAAGTGGATGACTATTCTATTGAGACCCTCCTCTAAGGCCTTCTCTAAAATTCTCACCTTTACAAAACAAATAAAAACCTTTGAGACAATGACCCAGTGCAGGCTCTCTCTGGAGCACTTCCATCCTTCCTTCTCTCTCTAAGGGTCCCCGCGGGACTTGCAGCCAGGGAAGCAAAAGGCAGTGGCAGCTCACCCTGGGCTAACCCCCTGAGCCTGTCTCCCGTTTTTCTGACTTTTCAGTGAGCTAAAAGTAGCCCCACCTTAGCTCACTTCTTTACTATAATGTTTCTAAAGAGTCACTGCAGAGCACTGCCTAGGCTTTCTCTGTTCCTTCTCTTTTTTTAATTATTATTTTTTTATTGTTGTTCAAGTACAGTTTTCTGCCTTTTCCCCCCACCCCAGCCCTCCCCACCTCCCTCCCCCATTTCCACCCCCCTTGTTATTGTCTATATGTCCTTTATAATTGTTCCTGTAAACCCTTCACCCATTTTCCCCCTTTATCCCCTCCCCTCTTACTTCTGATCACTGTCAGCCTGCTCTCAATTTTATTGTCTTTGGCTATACTTTGTTTGCTTGTTCGTTTTGTTGATTAGGGTCCTGCTAATGGTGAGATCATATGGTATTTGTCTTTCATCACCTGGCTTATTTCACTTAGCATAATGCTCTCCAGTTCCATCCATGCTGTTGCAAAGGGCAGGAGCTCCTTCTTTCTTTTTGCTGCATAGAATCCATTGTGGAGATGTACCATAGTTTTTTGATTCATTCATTCACTGATGGGCACTTGGGTTGCTTCCAGCACTTGGCTATTGTAAAGTGTGCTGGTATGAACACTGGGGTGCATTGGTTCTTTTGAATTGGTGTTTCAGGGTTCTTAGGATATAATCCTAGCAGTGGAATTGCCGGGTCAAAAGACAGATCTATTTTTAGTTTCCTGAGGAAATTCCATACTGTTTTCCATAGTGGTTTCACCAGTCTGCAGTCCCACCAATAGTGCAGTAGGGTTCCCTTTTCTCCACAACCTTTCCAACACTTGTTTGTTGCTTTGTTTATGATGGCCATTCTCAATGGTGTGAAGTGGTATCTTATTGTGGTTTTAATTTGCATCTCTCTGATGGCCAGCAATACCGAGCATCCTTTCATATGTCTCTGGACCTTCTGTATGCCCTCCTTGGTGAAGTGTCTGTTCAAGTCCTTTTTCCACTTTTTAATTGGGTTGCTTGTCTTTTTAGAGTGGAGTCGTGTGAGTTCTTTATATATTTTGGATATCAAAGCCTTGTCTGAGGTATCATTGGCAAATGTTTTCCCATACGATTGGTTCTCTTTTCATTTTAATGTTGTTTTCTTTAGCCATGCTTTTTATTTTGATGAAGTCCCATTTGTTTATTCTTTCCTTTATGTCCCTTGCTCTAGGGCGTATATCAGTGAAAATATTGCTGTGTGGAATATCTGAGATTTTCCTGCCTATGTTCTCCTCTAGGACTTTAATGGTGTCACGACTTATATTTAAATCTTTTATCTACCTTGAATTTATTTTTGTGTGTGGTGTAAGTTGGTGCTCAAGTTTCATTTTTTTGCATGTAGCTGTCCAGTTTGTCCAACACCATTTGTTGAAGAGGCTATCTTTGCTCCATTTTATGCTGCTTCTCCCTTTGTCAAATATTAATTGACAGTAGAGACTTGGGTTTATTTCTGGGCTCTTTTCCTTCTTCTAACCCTAAGTTCTTCCTTTGTTTCACTGTCCCAGCTTTAATAAACATATTCTGAAAGTCACCAGAGCTCATGATGTGAAATCTTTCCTGCATAAAGTCAAGAACCCACACTCTGCCAGCCAGCCCAAGGCAAACCAACTCAAGGCCAGGTCCTTTTCCAGTGCCTTAATTATTATGAGCCACTGATTTGTTTATAATCATTGGTTATGAAATAGATTGTATCTATACAGTATACTAATGTATAAATTTAGATTTAGAAGTAAGCAGTGACTTCCAGGTCTCAAAGAAATGAAGGAAATTCAAGTCCTCATTGAGTTTTTCATTTGCTAGCTATGTAATCTGGGGCAAAGACACTTCACTTCTCTGAATCTCAATTTTTTCATCCATAAAATGAGAAAAATAATGTTAATACTGTCTAAAGATACAGCCCATGGTTTCCCTTTCATCTAGCTATTTTTAGCTTGTTTCAATGGAAACTTCTGAAGAGGAAGTATTAGTATGTGCTTCCATGTGCTCAGCACATGCTTGGGTCTTTTAGTCTGGCCATCTGTGGAACCACAGGAAAAAGGAACCATCTCTAGAAGAAGCAGTGGAAATATTCCGACTTAAACTAGAATGTTGTAGTTATTTTGATTTGAAGATACTCTGTCCAAGGCCATTTTAGGGTTTGCTTTTTGTTTTGTGTAAACACAATAACTGAACTAAGGACTTCTACCTACAATACTGGTGGAGTTCAACAGACATAGTTTTAAGGTGATTTTGTTTTCCTCCATAAAATTCATTTATTATTACTCCGAATGGACTCAATGAACTAACCAATTTTCTTGCTATGTTTATTGAAGAAGCACCTTTCCATTTGTGGGATATTTATTGCCTCAGCCATGAAGTCTTTTTTCCTGGATATATCCTGCATTGGCTGTTTTCTCATTTATTTACTTTTGATAGTCTTTGGTGGACTTGTAAATTATCTTAAATTCAGTACTAGGGTTTTTTAAACCAAACCTTGGCATCGAGCATATCTTGCTGTCTTCCTCCTTGTTGTTGCCTCTTATGCAAAAAGGGAAACTGAGACAAGTCCTTGGAAAACACTGAACCTCATAGCATGGAAATAGTTATTGTCTTGCAGGATCCTTCAAGCCCTTCTGAACTTTGAGGTGAGGACAGGAATCTCAGTGGCCTCAAAAAACAGAGGGGCTGTTTTTAGGAAGACAGATTCATCAAGGAGGCAAAGGCTGACTGAGTTTTGGACAAAAAGTACAGTCCCTCCCTCTTGCTATCAATGATATTTCAGAACTGGTCCTTGCCAAGGGAGAGAATATAAAAGTGGGGTGCAGGGTTTTCTCAACAATGACTACCAGTGCTAAAATAATGAGCTGCTATTACAGTTCAAGGAGATGTCCAACTGGAAATATTTGAGAGGATTCTGATACCCAGGGGAAAACTCTGGAAGGGGTTCCAGGGTAGAGGTCACGTATGTACCCTTAAAGGCTATGTATGACAAAGTTATTTTTCTATCAACACTTCACAGGTGAATCATAGACATCACATTTGACTCCTCAAGGGAGCTGACAAAATGTCAAGCCTCTGTACCAGCTTAGTTTAGCCATCAGTCACTTCAAGCCCTTATACAAACAGTCACGAGTCTCCTGGCCCTTCCTTTCCATTCAGCATTTTTTTAAAAGTTAAACAAAGTCACTGACCATCACAAAGAAAATATTCAAAGCATTGTATGAGGAAAAAGGGGGAAGCAAAATGAAACTATTTACCTTGCTGTGTTTGGATTAAAAACAAATATTCACACCTGTGCTGGGCCTCCAGTTGATGAAGAACCCAGCCAACTATTTGGTTTTTTATTTAATTATTTTATTGTTGTTTGATTACAGTTGTCTACATTTCCCCCCCATGATTCCCGCCCCCACCCAGCCAAACCCACCTCCCTCCCTTGCTTCCAACCTCCCCCTTGGTTTTGTCCATGTGTCCTTTATAGTAGTTCCTGAGAACCCAGCCAACTATTTGAAACAAACACATTTTCATACTTTTCATAACTCCAAGTCATTTTAGTACATATTGCCAAGACTAAAAAGTAAAACATGAAAAAGAAAAAGAGCAAACTATTCCACGGGTGATAACCACAGGAGGAAAATTACAACATCAGTTGAATTTCACAACCAATCTCGATATATTTCATTTCAATATTCAACAATCTTGCTGCAGGTGGAATATCTTTAAAGTTGCATTTAAAGAATTGATGGTGCTGATAGATTGCTCCAACATATAAAGTGAAAAAGCAGTGAATACATTTCATCACAATATTTATGCCAAGTGTTAAAATTAGAGTAAAAATCAGAGTCAGGTAAACTAACATGATCAGTTTAGTGAAAAATGTGGTCAGATCAGCCTCACTAAGTGTAATTTCTTATTTTTAACCATGGTCAGTCCAGCAGCATAGTAACTCTATAGTACCCAAATACTGATTGGGTTTCCAACACTCTGAAGTCTGCTGACTACACAGAGACAGCTCCTATCAACAAACAAGGCCTTTGCTGCTTTTCTCTCTGCAGTTGTGTGTCTTCTTAAAAGATCTTCAAAGATTTGGCTCTTTTTAAAGCCCCTAAGGTCACTGTTTCCTCATCCAATTCCCTCACAGATCTGTGTAGAGTTATTTGCTAGGTTTTGATTTCCTGGAATTCAGAGTTGGCTCAGAGACTGAGTTAGTTTGCTCAGAGGTGCCAACTGGTAGCCAGACACTACAGCCAACACAGCCAACGAGGTTCCTGGTGTGATGGTGGAGCTCCCTGGGTGGGTCTTATGTTCACACAGCTGACTCACCTAGACACTCCGGCAAGTTCAGAAGCAACTGTAGTATTTGGTGTATGCTGAAAAAAAATATATGGGGAGCCACTTTCTTAGATGAAGACTGGAAGATTTGTATTAAACTTTTAGACTGAAAATTAGGTCCTTGGGTTTTTCTTCTCCTGCAGACACTAGTTATGTTAGCAGTCCCCAAGCCATTTTTTGGTCACTCCCAAAGAATATTTTAAATGAACATTCATGGAATGAGAACTATATGATGGAGGAGGGGTAAGGACAGACTCAGAAATGAATGTAGCAAGAAAGTTTTTCTCTGTTAGAGATAACCACATACATAAAGATGATTCTTAACATGAGAAAGTGCTATGGAAGTTCTAAAGAGGGTGATGCCTTTTCTTTGAGGCTAGCAGAGAATGAAGAGATATTTATGTAGGGCAGGGTTTCTCAACCTCAGCACTAGTGACATTGGGCCACATAGTTCTTTGTTATGGAGTCTGTCCTAAGCCTTGTAAGATATTGAGCAGCAGCCCTAGCCTCTTCTCACGAGACAGCTGTAACACTCACAGCAGTTGTGACAACTATGCCAAATGTCTCATGAAGGCCAAAACAAAAACAAAAACAAAACAAAACAAAAAACCCACTCAAACAACAAAAAACCACCCCTAGTTGAGAAGCACTAGTATAAGAGAGTGTTCCTCAAAGTTGTACCAAGGGCAAGGTGGGTCACAATCACCTAGGTTAAAAAATAGAGTTTCCCTTCCAAATTGATAATACCTAGAAGTATGGCCCAGAAGTCTGCCATCCCCTGTTCTCCAAATGAACAAGAGCTTTGGATGCTGGCCAAAAAGCTCATTTTCCCTTTTCAAATCTATTTCACTCAGGCTGATCACACTTGCGATAATAAATTCTGAGATTCCATTTCCCAAATTACCATCATTGTAATTTCTGGAGAGACACATCTGTGAATTTCCTGACCATTATTATTTCCAACACAGTAGGACTTAGTAGACATGGTAGCAGTATCTGAATTCCAACCCTAGTGTAGTTACCTAGCCTCTCTGAGCTTCATTTTCCTCTGCTTTCAAACAGGGTTGATAGAGTTATCATGAGGATTAAATTGTCCACCCCACATCCAATGAGGTGGAGTTTTCTTCATTAAGATGTCAGCTTAAAAATACCCCCATCAGAGAGCCCTTTTGGGACTACCAATCACTCTCTATCACATCATTGAATTTTAATTATCTGCATAGCACTGACTCTCTTTTTGTTTGTTTATGAACTTGTTGACGGTCTCCTCTTACTAGAATGGAAGCTTTGAAAAAGCAGAGCCCCTAGGTATCTTGTTCACTGCTCTACATTTAGCACCTAGATTGATCCCTGACACATATTAAGCTCTCGATAAATATTGATTGACTCATACTTGCAAGAGACCTATTAGGTGCTCAATAAATGGTATTCGTTATTATTATTATTATCATTATTATTATTATTTATAACTAATTGGGTTGAGATGACACAAAATTTTGATTCATAAAGTCTCACTATGTTCACAGAGGTGATAGAGACTTCATTGAGGATGTACCATAACTGGTAAGACTGGTTATTGACTGGAAGTCAGGAAGACACCAGGCAAAACATTATTTCTAATCTGAAGTTGATGTTTCAAACCATAGCAGACACAGGAGCCACATATGTTCTCACAAAAGGCATGGCAGGTTTGGGCAAAAGCAGTGTGGTATTATTTTTTGTTTAGGGTTGTCTTTTCTTTTTTTTTTTTTTACAGCTGTGTTATAATTGAAGAGGATAAAGCAAAACAATAGCATTATAATGGCTGCCACTGAATATGTGGTCTACATGTCTGTTTCATAACATTTTCACTGTGTATCTAAAGAGGCTGGTTGAGTTAACTGCATTCTCAGGTTGACCGTTTGTTTCTAAAACTCACAATTATTTACAGCCAAAGCCAAAAACGTTTAAGGAATGGAACTCTGGTTCTCTGTGCATGTCTTGTGGTTCAGACCACCCTGTGCCATACACAGATCTTTTTAAACATGGACCAGAACAAAAGAAACAACAATAATAATGGTAATATCAGCACCTATTATTTACGGGAGCACATACTATGTGCAAGGTTTTCAGCTACAGGAATTATGTATTTACATGTGTGATCTCACAGTCAAATATTCCTCCCTGTTCTCTAATAGAAGTATTGGACCTAGAATTATTCAAGGTTCTCTGCCTAGAAGTGTACTTTGTGTAAAGAAGTGCCTCGTATTAAGTTTACATGGCTCATAACCTCTTTGAAGATGTGGCATGACTGAAAAGATACACAGCTTCAACCCTGGCCAGTGTGGTTCAGTTGATTGGAGCATCATCCTGTAACCAAAAGTTGTGGGTTTTATTCCTGGTCAGGGCACATACCTAGGTTGCGGGTCTGATCCCTGGTCAGGACATGTATGAGAAGCAACCAATCAATGTTTCTCTCTCACATTGATGTTTCTCTCTCCCTTCCTCTCTCCTTTATTCTCTCTCTAAAAGCAGTGAAGAAAAAAAGTGTCCTCCAATGAGGATAAAAAAAAATTTTTTAAAAGACAGATACACAGGTTCAAAAAAGATTGTGAGAAAAAGACAAATACTGTATGATTTCATTTATCTGAGGTCTGTCCAGAAGGTATCCAGCAATGTACTATGAAAAATAGAGACATTTATTGAAGAAGATACAAGATACAAGAAACATTGTACATAGAATAATGACACCTCAGTCCCCTGCAAAATAGGCACCTTGGGACCTCACACAGTTCTCCCAATTGCCATCAGCTGCTGCATCACATTTTCCTGAATCTCATTGACAGTCTGAAATCTCTTCCCTTTCAAAGGTGATTTTAGTTTTGGGAAAAGCCAGAAGTCTCAGGGCACCAAATCTGGGCTGTAGGGGGACTGAGTCACCTGGGTGATTTGATGTTTCACAAAAAAACTCTGCATGATACATGATGTGTGAGCCAGCGTGCTGTTGTGATGAAGCTGCCGATCAGCAGTTGCCCATAGCTATGGCCTTCTGAGTCATCCGAATAGTTTCCTCAAGGAATGTTCAAGCTTAACACAAAATTTGAAGCAGATTTGTTGCTCTACTCGCTCATTTTGGATGTGATAGCTATGAAGTACACATGCTCACTCAATGACATCTACTGCCCCTACTGACTAGTACAGTAAAGTCATCATTATTCTTGCATGCACATTCCAGTCTACTCTCCTTGGCTGCCAGGTTACAGTGATGTCACACAAACCGTTCTCATCGTATTAAAAATAGCTGGACTTTTTTCAGACAGACCTCATATGTGGGATCTAAAAAAAAAAAAAGAAAGAAAGAAAGACAACTGTACCAAAATTATAGATGCAGACAACAGATTGGCAGTTTCCAGAGGCAGGTAATAGGGGTGGGCAAAATGGGTGAAGGGGGTCAAAAAGTATAAACCTCAACTTATAAAAGAAATAAATCCTAGGGATGTAATGTACAACACGGTGACTATTATTAATAATACTGTGCTGTATATTTGAAAGTTGCGAAGAGAGTAGACTTTTTAAATTCTCAACACAAGAAGAAATTCTGTAATTATGTATGTTGACAGATGTTAAGCAAATTTATTGTGGTGATTATTTTGCAAAACACATATTGAATCATTATGTTGTATACCTGAAAGCAGTATGTTATATGTCAATTGTAACTCAATAAAAAAGAAGGAAAAATAATAAGAAATATTGTAATAGGCAAAAGTTATACATTCAGAAATGTTTACTGCAACATTATTTGTATGAGCAAAAAGAAAAAATCCTGAATGACTCTCAAGTAAGAGACTGGCTAGGTAAATTATGGCATATTAATATCTACAATACCAGGCAGCTATTAAAAATATGTAAATCCATATTAATTGATATGAAAGTATGTTGAGTGAAACACAAATACACACACATCCATCTTTATTTATGGAAATTTGTACACACACAGGTATGGTCAGAGAAATGCCTTAGGATGGTCACATAGTCATTAGCCCTGCTCATCTCACATTAGAAACAGAAGGCTGCTAAGGGATTTTTACCTCCCTGTTCTTTCTTACAATTTTGACAAGTTTTACCAATGAATGTGTATTATTTTAAATAGACTTTATTTTTTAAAGCAATTTTAGATTCACAGCAAAATTTAGCACTCACAGACACACATGCATGCACACACTGCATGTGAAGTTTCCCCCACTATCACCATCTTGCACCAAAATGGTATATTTGTTGCAATTCATGAACCAATATTGACACATGATTATCACCCAAAGTTCATAGTTTACATTAGAGTTCATCTCGGTGCTGTACATTCTATGGACATATATATTTTTTAAAGCAATAAAAATACGTTAAAGATTTTAAAGAATTAATTAATGAAATATTCTTAGTTATTAATGGAAATCAGAATGTTATGCTATCATATCATCTCCACCTACCCCAAGCTCCTTGGACTCCCTAATGACAATGAATCATTAGAAGGAGAATGTAGGTTTAACTCACTATAGCAATATTTTATTTGTACATCTTCTCCCTGCCTTGGGGTTGCTTGGGAAGCTAAAATAAACCAGCTACTGCCTACCTCACCCTTGGCCTTTATACCCATGAATCAAAAGAAGCTAAACTTGGAGTTGTAGTTTTATGGGCTGAAAAGAGCAGTGATAAGGCAGAAGGAGATGTCCAGTAGGCAATTCCTAGGATAAAGCTTCAAATTGTAGAGGCGAACCACTTTACACATGCCATGATACATTGAACCCCAGAAATACTTGGGGTTGTATTATTGAAATGCATTCTCCATCCCCACAAGTGGAGAAAATGGTTTCAACATAAAAGCCCTAAACTTAAGATTCTGGAGAGCAAGATATATGTCTTTTCATCTTTATAGTCCCAAGATCACACATAAAGCCTGGTCTTGAGTCAGCATCCAATAAATGTGTAAATGAACAAGAGAAGAAAGAAGAAAAAAGGTGAAAGACAAAGGGGACAAAGGATAGCAAAGACCTTATATTCTGAAGCAATTATCACTGGCCTTTTTGTTAAGATCCACTACATTTTAACAAACTCCCCAGGACTAAAAGAATATTTGTGTTCTTAAAGCTTACTTTGACCACACTTTACCTTTTCATACATATTCGGCTTCTTCCTTTACAATGGTGCTCCAAATAAAATTGAACTTAATTTATTCTTTTTTCCCAACTCTGCCACAGTCTTCCAGATGCCCACTATCTTAATTTGCATTTGAAATAACAATAAAATAATTGTTCATTGCACACTGGTTAAGATAATGTAACCCTAATTTTATTATAAATTCTCTTAACTTCTGACTACAGGATATCAATGAGGTGTTGATCACAGAGAACTCTGTGTCATAGCCTTCACCCATGCTTTTGTTGGGAAGAAGAACCACAGAGTGGGAAAAATGTGGGTTTAAATCCTGCTTCTGCATCTCACTAGCTCTGTGTCCTTGGTTCAGTTATTGGGACTTTCTGAGTGACAGTTTACTCATTTGTAAAAGTGTGAAAATAACTCTGTTTGTGAGGGTCACATTAAATGTATCAATATATCTGGAAACTTCTGTTTCAGTTATCTTTCTAACAAGGCTTTATCACCAAAGCAGTGAAGAAGGATCCCATTTTTTCCATTTCTGCACTGCAGTAAGAGTAAAGGTCAAACTTTCAACCCTCATGCAAAGTATTTATTTTAAATTTTAAAAAATTAGGTCTAGGTTTTAAGGAATGCCTAGGAGGTCTGGATGCTTGAGTCTGGTGAACTTAATGAGAGACACCTGGCTCCAAATCTTTACACAGGGAGGCAATTTTAAAAACAAAGAGGCACACCACCTGCTCATTTCTTTGTTGGGAAACCAAGAATTATGTAACTCAAAATCATAAACAATCCTCCTACAAAATGAGAAGGCATAAAAGGGACAAGTTTAATCAAGTTGTGAACGTTTTGAGACCTGTAACCACAAAACAAGCACAGGTGAAGAAACCTTCAGTTACAAGGCTGCTGTATGGCAATCAAGCCTCAGGATATACATGAGTTGATATGATTGTTTCATTCAGCTCTGGCAGGAGACAGCAAAGGGGCAGTGCTCTGGGAAGCTTAGACTGAAAATACTTTGATCCTTCTATACTTTCATTTATGGAAAATTATCTCATTAATTTAGTGGCCATGTTGCAGAAAGAGTTCCAGAGGACAATACTATAATTGGGGGTTGATGATATAATACTATGAACTGTTGGCTGCCTTTCTCTGATAGGGAAGCAGGTGTATAAACATCAGTGTACCACATCTGATGTGGGCCATGTTTTCCTTTAAAGGACCTCATTTGGCACAAAACATCTTTCCTTTAGACCAGAAGTCAGCAAACTTTTTCTGTAAAGAGCCAGATAGTAAGTGTTTTTGGCTTTGCAGGCCATAGAGTCTCTGTTGAAACTACTCAGTTCTGCTGTTGTAGTATGAACACATACTACAATGAACAATGACAGTTCATAAGCAAATGAGCATGACTTCCTTCCAATAAAACTTATTTATAAAAGCAGGTTAAGGGTCATTGTTTGCTGACCCCTGCTTTACACCTATATACTCTATAGTCATACCAGATCCCAAACAACTCATACTACCAGCTGACATCATATTTTCATGTTCAAGAATAATTTAGTTGGATTTTTCAATAGAATGGATTTGCATTGTATATTTTGAATCAGTGGCTTAGTCCAGGAAATATTCCTACCATAAAAATACCATAGATTATATCTCCTCTTCTTACATTTTTCCCTTGGGTGATTTTCAGGATGTTGCTGTAAACTGCCTAGTTCAATTTGTACCTCTAGTTTTAATCCCATCTTTCAGCAAATTCTCCAAGTACCAATGAACCTTCATCCTTCACAGAGCAGAAACTCCAGTTTTGTTTTTTTACAAACACACTGGCTGAGCAAGGACAAATGTGTTTAAGACTATGTCTTAGCAATGTACACTTCAGAATGCATTGTTACTTATGTGTTCAGTGAATATTAGATGAGAAAATGAAAGAAGGGAAGAGGGAAGAAGACAGGGAGGGGTGGGGAGGGAGGGAAGGAGGGAAGCAGGGAGGAAGGCAGGGAGGGAGGGGAGGGAAGGAGAAAAAGTGGAATGTTATTGAGCGTCACTGAGTAAATGAGTTAATGCATCTGCCAGATCAATATATCTGGTTCTTTTGGAAGCATATTTATAGACAAGAGCTTTCTGAATAAGTGTACTAAAAATGTGTTTAAAGATTCCTCGCCCTGACTGGTGTGGCTCAGTTTGTTGGGCATTATCCTGCAAACCAAATTGTCTCTGGTTCGATTCCCAATCAGGGAACATGCCTGGGTTGCTGGCCAGATCCCCAGTTAGGGGTGTGCAAGAGGCAACCTATGGATGTTTCTCTCACATATTGATGTTTCTCTCCCTCTCTTTCTCCCTCCTCTCCCCACTTTCTAAAAATAAATAAATAAAATCTTTAAAAAATATTCCTCAGTAAGGAAAGAGTAGTTCTTCATTCATTTACTCAACAGATATTTATTAAGGAGTGTCTTCATACCATGATTTGAGGATACTGAGATGAACAAACTGGACAAAATCTCTGCCCTCATGGAACTTGTATTCTGTTGGCAGAGGCAGACAATCAACAAGCCAATGTATAATAAGATGCCCGGTGACAGGCTTCTGGCTTGGCTACAAATATCAGCAGTTGGTACTGCTTCACCCTTAGCAATTTTTGCTAAAGAAACCATTTAAGTCTGTGATCCAGTCTCTCTCCTTCCTCAGTTTCCGTTCTGCAGAGTAGATCTGCACCATGTTCCTGGGGTAAAGTGGGACCGATAGGAGCAATGAAAACTGGGATCAGTTCCCATGCACTGCAAAGAGCCCTCCTACATCAGGCCAGGAGGCAAGGATTTGCTTCCCTCAAGGGATTTGCACTTTCCCAGGCTGGTAGCTGGCAGGGAACTATAAAATATTGGTGGCAGTTTTAGCCACTAGAGCCAGCGGGCTCTCCTTGATACCTTGAAGCATGTGCCATTTTGGGGCCACATCAATAACACAACATAAACATGGCTGGTGCCCATGGCAATGACAGTTCTGGGGACATCTGCTTTTTGTCTCTCAAAGCTCCATGCTACCCACCTCAAGCCTGGGCTCCTGGTTGGATAAACAGAAAGGCAGCCAACACCAAGAGAAATAAGCAAGAACATTGGCTGCTGCAGCAGCCAAACCAGCCTCTCCCAGTGCAGACAAAGCCTGCCTTCACTGCACAGTCTCCAAAGAAAACTGACCAGTGTCCAGAGGCTAAGCAGAAGGGGACTAAAAGAATAGGCCTCATCCCACCTCCCGCTCCTCCATGGGGCAGGGGCAGCACACTTGTCACCAAGGAGCTGAGAAATCTTTCAAAGAAGCCTCTGAAACATCAGGTAATTGTGAGCTGCCTGAGATGTGAGTCCAAAAGGGGGCTGTGAAAGGGGAAGAGGCCCACACATCCATGTCCTATCAAGAAAAGGCACAGTTCAGGGGAACAATCATGGGCCATGTCATTTCCTGATAATAATCAACATCTTGCCCCTACAAAGAGCTTTGTGCTTTCCAGAACACTCAATTTAAAAAAGAATCATTTGTTGAGGATTTACTATGTGCCAAGTGATTGCTAAGCAGTTTATATCTATTATCTTATTTAATCCACTTGACTGCTCTATAAGAGATAGTAATCATAAAACCCGTTTTTCAGATGAGGACACAGAGGCTCAGGGAGGTTAAGTAGAAAGGAATAGAGTTGGTATTTAAACCAGGTCATCTGACTTTATCACATAACACTGCTATTTATTTTCATCTTTCATCATTTATCCCTCACCATAACCCTACAAAATAAACAGATTGAGATTTTATAGTCAAGAAATGTGCTGTCCAATAGTCGTTAGTCACTTGTGGATACTTAAATTTAAATTAATTAAAATTAATAAAATTTAAAAATCAATTCCTTTGTTACACTAGCCAAATTTCAAGTGCCCCATAGCCAACTGTGACAGCTCAAACAGCAAACATTTCCATCTCTGCCAAAACTTCTAAGGAATAGCACCTAGAACTCTAAGACTTAGCTCAGCTGTATCTGAGCTCACTACCAAGAACTGTGCTCAAAGGTATAGTGATGAAAATGCTACCATCATTTCCTTAAGAAGGTGAAAAGCCTTGGAGGCTGTTATTGATTAAACAACTTGCTGAGGATACAGACCATTACCAGAACCCCACTCACCTCTACCTTCTTCACTACACTGGCATTCCGGCCTCTTAAGACAGAGAGGAAAATAAGATGACTCCACGCGTCCTAGAGTCACTGTGTCTTCCTAGATGCACTCTTGCACCAGGCTTGTGATCAAGTGAGATATTCTCTGAGAAAGTTAGTGTGAGAG
The DNA here is from genome assembly GCA_004026765.1 of Micronycteris hirsuta. Classification (NCBI taxonomy): domain Eukaryota; kingdom Metazoa; phylum Chordata; class Mammalia; order Chiroptera; family Phyllostomidae; genus Micronycteris; species Micronycteris hirsuta. The sequence continues at coordinate 17,412 of PVJI01009204.1, forward strand.
ACAGAAGTAAAAAGGAAGATAAGGTTTGTGTAGGGAAAAGCACATCAAGGTGGACATGTGGAGATGGCACACCACAGCTGTGGAAAGGAGCATTCTCGCACACCCAACAAACCCTAGAAGATATAAACCTGCTTCTTCTTTTGTGGACCCTGTGTGATGGGGACAAATACTCTTTTAAAAAATAAAAAGCACACAACCCTCCCCCCATAAAAAATTTACAAAACTAATTGCTGCCTTACAGAAATGGTAGTACAGAGGGTAGCATTTGAGAGCACAGATCCTTAGTTCAAATTCCGGCTACACCTCTTCCTAGCTGTGCAACTTTAGTCAAGTTACACAACTTCTCTGAGCTTCAAGTTCTCCATCCATAAAACAGAAACAATAATAGTCCCTGTATCTTAGCTTCCTTGTGAGAATTAAATATGGGATTTATTACTGTTATGCAGCACCCATATATTCCAGAAACTTGTGATGCAATCTATAACATGTAGCTTTTGTTTGCTAAAAAACTATTTTACCCATATGCATCAACAAATTTGATTTTTTCTAGACCTGCACATATTAAGTTGGTTTTACTTTTCTTTCTATTTTATATAGATCACTGTGGTACCAAGTTAAATGAAAATACAATGAATTGCATTCATTTGATTATTTAACTCATATACGGGAAGACCTCAGAGATATTGTAGGTTCAGTTCCAGGCACCACAATAAAGCAGTAGATGGAACTTTAGGAAGATTAATTTTTGTCAGTATAAAGAAAGGAGAAAAACAAAGGGCAAGGAGAATAAATAAAGAAGCTTTTGTGATTTTACAGCTAAGATGTGGTAATATGTAGGGAGGAAATGAAGTATCGTAGAGTGGTGGAAAATTGGAGGCCAGAGTGGAAACCATTAGAAAATAGTATCAGCAGACCTGGGTATCAGTTATCCAGCAGGAACTAGTGGCTGTGTAGGTATGAGCCTGGGTCTGGGGAGAACAGTGGTAGGATTGCTGGAGGAGGATTGAGTTCACTACTACCTGCTCAGCCACCCAAGCCTGATGCCATCACAGACATCTTCCACTTTCTACCATTCCCTAAAATACTGTATTAGTTAGCTATTGGTGCACAACAAATTATCCCAAAATTTAAACAGCATGAAAAAACAAACATTTATTATCTCACAATTTTTGAGGGTCAGGCATGCAGTCTTGACTTCATAGAGTGGTTCTGGCTCAGGGTCTCTCATAAGGCAACAGGCAAGCTGTCAGCCCAGGCCCCGGCATCTCCAGGCTCAGCCTGCAATCCAATCCCCAGCTCATTCATACTGTTGGCAGGTCTCACTTCCTCATCGGCTGTTGGCTGGAAGGTCCATTCCCCTACCTCATGGGCCTCTATACAGGGCAGCTCACACCATAGCAGCTGGTTCTCCCCACAGCAAGTGATCACAAAGAAAGAGCTCAAGATGGAAGACACGGTCTATTGTAACTCAATCTCAGGATGATCTATCACCACTTCTACCATGTGCAGTTGGTCATACTGACCACCCTGGCACAGTGTTAGAGGAAACTGCACAGAGCATCACTGTCAGAGGCAGGCACCATTAGGGGCCGTCTCCCAGGCTGCAGAGCAGCTCCAAAGCCTGCCAATCAGCCTCCACATTTCTCAAACTGCCCCATTCTCTGTGTCACTTACACTGCTCTGGGGCGAAGTGCTACTGTTTCAGTCTAATAGCTCATGCTATTTTCAGCTTCTCTGACCACAGCCTCACCCTTCTATCACTGCAAGAGTGATCCCTCAACACTGGAGATCTGCCTGTCTCTTCACAAGTACATACCTCCTGCATTCTCTGCTTGACTCCCATTGCCCAGGTGATGGAGGTCAAGCTCCTTAGCATGGGTAAGAGTCCCTCCTAATGCTCCAGCTGTGTCCTCTGACACTCTCTGCCTTAGACTTTACACTCTATTTCATCCACCCTCTATACTCTATAGCCTTTGCTCCCTGTCTGCCACACCTTCCTTCATCTCTCCCGACAGGACAGATGTGATTGTGATTGAGAGTGTAGACTTGAGACCCCACCATGGGATTCCTACCCAGCTCCACCACTCACTCATTGTGTGCTTCACTCAACTATTTAAATCTAATGAACTGGGCATTGGTCAAATGATTTATTTGCATATATTAACTTGCATATCCTCACAATGACCTAAAGTAGATGATTATTGTTATCATCATTGTGAAAATGAGAAAACTAAGGCTAATAAAGTAAGGGCTATGAAGATATTTGCAACTATAACTCTTCCTTGTTCAGAGCAAAGTCAGATACTTGTCTCCTCTACTAAAAATTAACCTTCTAAAGACAATGCTTCCCATTGTGCCTTGGGGGTAGCTCTACCATTGTTGTGAAATGACTTATTTTTGTGTCTGCTTTTTCAGAAATCAGCTCTTTGAGGGCAGGGAACATGTCTCAGTCATCTGTGCCAGTTCACCACCCATGAACATCTCAGCCAATCCATGCTTGTTAATTTTAACTAAATTTGTGGTGCCTGCTGAATATGCTGGTGAAGCTACAGGCAATTGTCAAATAAGAAGGAAGAGAAAGGAGAGAAAATGAAGACAGGGTCTTAAGAAGAAAGAGAAAGAAGAGGCAGTGCTTTGTTTTTAAGAGGAAACTTAACATTTGCCTTAATAAAATTAAACAATGACTCTAAACTTCTAATCTGAAAAACTTATTTGAGCTGGCTATGAATAGTTCCATCTAGTATATGGAATCAAATTGAAAACCAACTATAAATGTGACTCTTCCTATGCTCCTTTCTCCAGGAAGAATGATCATATATGTGCACAGGCTGAGGCACAGCAACCAGAATAACAGGGCTTGTTCCCAAAGACTCCTATTTCCACCGTCTTCAAGAGCCATGAGTCCATTTCATTGTTGCAGACAGGCAGGCTGGTCTGTGTGGCCAGGAAAATAGTCACATTTAACTACAAAGTCAACTAATGGAGGAAGTTTATGAAAGTAATAAGCTTTCATTATGATTTTTTTTTGCAGAGTTGCCTCTATAAGAAAAATATCAAAACAGAGAGGGTTCAAACTACTGTGAGCTTTACAAAAATTTAAGTCCTTGAAAATGGTGGCTTGTGACCCAAAAGACACATTTAAACCATAATTGGAAGTATTATGGGAATTACAGTAATTAATCTTTAGTGATCTAATCTCTGACTGGGCTTGCATCTCAGACACACCTTATGTTTTATTGTGTGTTAAATCTATGTGAAAAAAATCAATCCCCCAAACCAGTCCTGCCAGATGTTTCTTAAAAATAGTTTCCATAAGATAGCAGCTCTTATCAATATCCTGTGAAAGAATAAGACATTTTTTTAAAGTTTATAGAGCCCTGACTTTGTCTAGGGACTCCTTCAGTTTCCCTGCCTCCAGTGATATCCTTTTAAACATTTGTTTGCTCCGAATGAATTATGTGTTCTATATAACTCTACTTGAGATGTATCATGGTGTGTTACTGTCGAAATACTAAATTATTCCACATGTGTATGTGTTTGCTCCTCCAGGTATATTTTGGAATTTACTTGAGAACTGTGATTGAGTCTCCTTGTCTGCCACCTCCTCCTTCTCTCTTTCTCACTCTTTTTCACTAGGAACATCTCGATACTGTTCACCAAGCAAGTACAAAATCACTCTTGATTGATTGATTTCCTAATTAAAAAATAAAACTATAATTTATTGAATAAAATTAGGCACTTTACATGTGTTCTTTCTTCGGTCCTCACAACAGCTCTATGGTTGTTATACCTACTTTCCAGTTGTGGAAGCCGAGACTTAGCAAGAGAAATTGACTTCCCAAAGTCATGGCTAATGAGTGAGAGGTAGAGCTGGAAGTCAGGCCCGGGTTGTCTGACTCCAGAGCCTGTAACTGCTTGTAATTGCCCTCATTTTCCATCATTGTAACTAGCTCATTTGCAGATTAGAAAGGAAAGCGTGTTCTTTGGGTTAATGAATCTGACATCTCTGACAAGAGACATTGGGTAGGATGCTTGTTGTGAAGGCTATCAAATCCCTTCTCTAGTGTTCATTTCTAAAACATTCTTCTTTCTGTCCCCTGTAGAACAGTGTGTGTGTCTCCTTGTTTCACCCTGGCTGGTTGGTATATGCAGCCATTCATTAAGTAGTCCACCAGCCAACACCTACTTGCTGCTCAAAGTGTGACCCTTGGACCAGGAGAATCAGCATCTAGAATGTTAGAAATGCAGAATCACAGGTTCTCCCAGAGTAACTGAATCAGAATCTACATTTTAACACTATCTCTAGGTGGTTTGTGTGTACGTGAAAGTTTGAAAAACACTGCCCTACTTGTCAGTTGTCACGCAAAATGGAACTGTTCTCTCCTGACAGTACTGGTGGGGAAGTCATGAGTGGAACAGTGCCACCACAGAGATCCAGGCAGTGAGGCTGGCTTTCTCTCATGAACACATAACCATTGAGTCACAACACCTAGTGAGGAATTCAGTCTCCTGCCTCAACATTTTGCTATTTCAAGTTAGTCAAAAATTCTCTAAATATAGAGTCATCTAAATATAGAACCTGTCTAATAGTAGTTCTTAAATCCCTTGTATTTTCCAGAGCTTGTCTTTAATGCCCATCTTTATGCTCTCCAAAGTTCATGTGACATTTTAATCTAGACTAATGTCTAAACATAATAACTTTGGTAAAGGAGAGCTGAGCTCAGGATTATAGCCCCTTTAAAGATCTGCTTTAAGAAATGTTCACACAGATAGAGAACAGACAGAAAGCTGTCAGAGAGGAGGGGAGTTGTGGGGCTGGGTGAAAAAGGTGAAGGGATTAAGCAAAAGACAAAAACAAAAGCAAAATTCATAGACACAGACAATAGCATGGTAATTACCAGAGGGAAAGAGGGCTGGGGGAGGTAGAAAAGGGTAAATTGGGGATAAATGGTGATGGAAGGAGACTTAACATGGGGTGGTGAACACACCAGATAATTCAGATGATGTGTTATAGAATTGTACATCTGAAACTTACATAATTTTATTAACCAATGTCACCCCAATAAATTCAATTAAAAATTTAAATTATATATGTATGTTTATATATATGGAAATGTTCATACAACCAGTCTCCAGCATGTGCTAAATTGTGTTTTGGTTGTGGGGAGTTGACTAGAATGGTCTCATTATTTCTCTCTAACCTGTTTAGAGCTATCCAGCCTGAGTAAGCTTTGTTCTTGCACTGGTTTGAACATACTCTGTTACTTCGTAAATAGGACTAGTGATTATTCTTCAAGGACCTAACGTGTTTTGTGTCACAATTTAGACTGCTTCTTCTCAAAGAATACATTTAAATTTAGTGTATTTCTCCATGTTTCCACTCAAATACTTATCAAGTGATATGGTAGACACAAAACAAGTCAGACATGAATAATTGCTCCCAAGGAGAGTATATTCTGACTGGCAAAGTAAGCTTGTACACAGGAAAAAATGGGAAAGTGTATAAATTAATTGAAGCCAATTATGTAAAAGGTAATGTGTTCAGAGAAACAAGAGCATGTGTCTGTGGTCCAGGAAGGACTCACAGCAGAGGAGAGACTGGAAGACGATAGGCAAAGAGTGAAGAAGAGATTATTCCAAAAGGAAAGTAATTTGAACAAAAAGGTACTGATGTGCACTGATGAGCATGGAACGTTGTTTGCTACACCCTGCCTAGAGCTAAGCTATACCAACTAAATACACCCAGGGCCACCGTGCACTTCTTCAGCTAAAACTCCAGATTAAAGGATGCAGTTAGTAATTGCATTCTCTGGAGGTTAAATAATAATTACATATAATTACTTATAGTATATGCATATATAATTAACAATTACATGTTTATTAATAGTATAAATCAGATTATTGAAGATGGCGGTGAGGTAGGTGGGAGTGGAGCCCAGTTTTCCTTGTGCCCAGCTGGAATACCTAGCCAATATTCCAAGGAACAGAGTGAACAGCCAACAGAATCCCAGCTAATATGAAGTTTGAGGGCAAAAAATTGCAGAGGACATTGAAAAACAGACAGTGAGGAGAGTGCGCTTGGATGGTAAGGTCCCTGGGATCTACACAGGGACCAAGGCTGCTATGGCCCCCTTCCAGCGTCTGCTGCAGGATATGGGGAGGAGAGTTAGAGCACCAGCTCCCTCCCCTACCAGAGCAGGGAGGGCAGCCTGGCACTAGGAGGCACCTGGGTTCTGGAAGTCCTGGGGTAAGTAGAGACGAAGTGGGAGACACACAGAGGCGGTACACATCTGCCGGGACTGTGGTCACTGGCACCAGAGAACTTGGGGTGCCTGCGACACCTGGAGAAGGGAAGAGTAGGGCTGTGTCAGACCCTGACTCGGATAGTCTCCAGACTCGTTGAAAAGTGGGGCTGTGTGGTGTGCTTGTTAAGAATGGAAGGCAGCTGCTTTGTAAGGAACTCTCCAGCAGCAGCTGGAGTGTCCCAAGGGAGATTTCAACTGTGCGCCCCTGCTAGTCTCACAATGTACGCCCAATGACGGTAGCCAAGCTGAACCATGCACTCTGCCTGTCTCACACAGCGCGCACCGAGTGAGTGGCAGAGAGAAACCGTGTGCCCCAATAGTCTCACACTGTGAGCCCAGAGACAGTAGTAGAAGGGAACCATGTACCCCGCTTGTCTCTGGCTCCATGCCGGAGATTGACTCACGCTGTGAGCAGCTGAGTGGCTGATTTGAGCCTGGCAGCTCACAGAAGACCTGGGCTGGAGGCCAGGAAACTGTGAATAGTGCAACCCAAACCTGGTCCCCATCTTCTCAGAACCAAAAGAAGAGAGAAAAGCAAAGCCCAGCCCCCTCTTCCTGTAGCACCTAGGAAGACCAGCAGAACTTGATGAACAGGTTTAAAGTCAGCAGGAGGCTTATTATTATCTCTTTTTTTTCTTCCTTTTCTTTTTGGATCCTCTCTCTTCCTGTCCCCCCTCCCCCTTTTTTTCTTCTTCCAAGTGAGACAATAAGACATGGAGTTACAAAGGGTCCAGAGACAGATTGAAAGGGGGAACGCAAGGCTAACCCCCAAAACTGAGAAACTGAGACAAATGTCACTTTGCTATCCCACAGAGCTGGCATTTTATTGTGATATGTATTATTATCTTACAATTATTTTTTACCACTTTTATTTTAATAGTATTTTTTATTTCTCTTCCTTATGTTTAGTTTTCCTCATTTTATTTCCCTGTTTAATTGCATCACTTGACTGTTTTTCCTTATTCTTTCTGTACTTTATTTTAATTTTCCTTCTTTCACTTCACCCATGTTCCAGCAACACACAACTCTTGATCAGGTACTTTCTATTCTGGTTATCGAAATCATATATTTCTTGTCATACTATTGTTGTTCCAGTATTATTGTAAATAATTGTTGTTCCATGCAACTGTACATACTACACAACAACCCTCCATGATCTTAACCCACTTCACTTTTAACCCTGAGCATTATTATTGTTGTGGTTAACTCTATTCTCTCTCACACTACATCTACTTTCTATATTTTAATCTCACTATATCTCATCATCTAACCTTGCATGAGCCCTTTGTTCTCTGGATTCAACTCACAGTCCTCCTCCCCTCTAACAAAAGTCTTATCTCTCTTTCACCTTTTATAAAAAGTGGCTAATTGAGTGAAATATCACAGTTAATGCTATACTTATCCAAAGAATCTCCTATCTCTTCTACACTTGCTGGTATTTTAACGCCACAAAATACTCTCTTGCTATCTTAATCTATTTTGCCTACCCCCTGGCACTGATCACATACAAGAATAGGTGGGAGCTGTGAACATTAGTATACCTACTGGAGCAGAAAAACCACCAATAAAGGAACGGCCAAAAGGTACAAACACAAGTACAACAAGAGAGCCCACACAAACAGAAGAAAGGACAAACCTAGAGCATCTAGTCAAGGAGATCAGAGACCTCACCACTGAACCTCATAGAATTCCTACCATAGAAGTTCACCCTACAAAGACAGCTAACAAAGAAAAACATCAGGAAGCACAGAAACAAACAAAAAGAGTTAACTAAAACGTGGAGACAAAAAAAAGAACATGCAATCAAAAGGAATGGAAGACTCCCCACTAAAAGAGCTAAATGAAATGGAGGTAACCAAACCATCATATATAGAATTCAAATTAATGGTTATAAAGATGCTCAAGGAGCTCACAGACAACTACAAGGAACTTAGTGAGAACTACATCAGCAAGAAAAAGGAAATAGAAACTATAAACAAAAACCAGGAAGAAAGAACAATAAAATCTCAGAAATAAAAAACACATTAGAAGGAATTACAAACAGGCTGGATGAAGCAGAGGATCAAATCAGCAAGTTGGAGGACAAGGCAGAAAAAAGCTCCCAGATAAAGCAAGAAAAAGAAAAGAGACTCAGAAAGAATGAATAAGTGGTAAGGGAACAGCAAGGCAACATGAAGCATAAAAATATCTATATAATAGGGATACCAGAAGGAGAAGAAGAAGAGCAAGGGATAGAAAATTTGTTTGAAAAAGTAATCATGGAAAAATTCCTTAATTTGATAAGAGAAAAAGTCAAACAAATTTAGGAAACACAGAGAGTCCCAATCAAGAGGAACCCAAAGAAGCCCACTTCAAGACACGTCATAATTAAAATGGCAAAATTCCAAGACAAAGAGAGAATCTTAAAGACAGCAAGGGAGCAAAAGGAAGTAGCATACAAGGGAGCCCCAATTAGGCTAGCAGCTGACTTCTGAATGGAAAAGCTCCAAGCCAGAAGCAAATGGAAAGAATTTCAATACTCCAAGTAATGAAAGCCAGAGGCCTGGAACCAAGATCACTCTACCCAGCAAGGCTCTCAATTAAAATGGAAGGCCAATTAAGGAGCTTCCCAGACAAAAGAAGTCTAAAAGAATACACCTCCACCAAACCAGCTCTGCAAGAGATGCTAAAGAAACTGCTTTAAGAAAAGGGAGGACAAGAGTGAGAGAAAGAGGAACACAGGTAGGAAAAAATGGCAATGAATAAGTACAGTACCTATCAATAATAACCTTAAATGTAAACAGATTAAATGTTCCAATCAAAAGACATAGAGTACCCAAATGGGTAAGAAAGCATGACCCACACATATCCTGCCTGCAAGAGACCCACCTCAGAACAAATGACCGACACAGACTGAAAATGAAGGGCTAGAAATAATTCCAAGCAAATGGACAGGGGAAAAAGGCCGGGGTAGCAATACTCATATCACACAAAATAGACTTCAAAAAAAGAGCCATAAAAAGAGACCCAGAAGGTCACTTCATAATACTCAAGGGAAGGATCCACCAAGAAGAAATAAACATTGTAAATATATATGCACCCAACATAGGAGCACCCAAATACATAAAGAAAATCTTGGAGGACTTCAAGAAAGATATTGATAGCAACACAATAATATTATGGGATTTAAACACCCCACTGTCAAAAATGGACAGATCTTCCAAACAAAATATCAACAAAGACATTGCAGCATTGAACAATGTCCTAGATGAAATGGACTTAACTGATATGTATAGAGCCTTCCACCCCAAAGAAGCTAAATGCAGATTCTTTTCAAATGTACATGGATCATTTTCAAAGATAGACCATATGATAGGACACAAAACAAGCCTCAACAAATTCAAGAAAATTGAAATCATAACAAGCATTTTCTCTGACCACAAGGGACTGAAACTAGAAACCAACCTCAAGGAAAAAACTCAAAAACACTCAGACTCATGGAGATTGAATAGCGTACTATTTAACAATGAATGAGTCAAAAAAGGATTTCAAGGAGGAAATCAGAAAGTTCCAAGCAAATGAAAATGAACTTACAACAACCCAAAACTTATGGGACACAACAAAGGCAGTCCTGAGAGGGAAGTTCATAGTGATACAAACCTATCTAAAAAAAAAAAAAAGAAACATTTCAAAAAAGCGACCTAACCCTACACCTACAAAAACTTGAGGAGCAACAACAAAGACAACCCAGAGCAAGTAGAAGGAAGGAAATAACCAAGATCAGAGCAGAATTAAATGACACAGAGACTAAAAGCACAATTCTAAAGATCAATGAATCCAGGAGCTGGTTCTTTGAAAAGATCAACAAAATTGACAAGCCTTTAAGCAGGCTCATCAAGAAAAACAGAGAGAGGACCCAAATAAACACAATCAGAAATGAAAGAGGAGAGATTACAACTGATACCACAGAAATACAAAGGATTATAAGAAATTACTATGAAAAACTGTATGCCAAGAAATATGAAAACCTAGGTGAAATGGAGAAATTTCTAGAAAATATAATCTTCCACTACTCAATGAAGAAGAAACAGAAAGCCTGAACAGACCAATGCCAGGTAATGAAATTGAAGCAGTAATCAAAAAACTCCCAACACACAAAAGCCCTGAACCAGATGGTTTCACAGGAGAGTTCTACTAAGCATTTAAGGAAGAGCTAGCCCCTATCCTTCACAGACTTCCAAAAAGTCCAAAATGATGGAAGACTCCCAAACTCTTTTTATGAGGCCGGCATCATCCTAATCCCAAAACCAGATAAAGACACAACAAAGAAAGAAAACTTCATGCCAATATCGCTGATGAACATAGATGCTAAAATCCTCAACAAAATATTAGCAAACCACATCCAGCAATTCATTAAAAATCCCACCATGACCAAGTGGTATTCATCCCAAGGATGCAAGGATGGTACAATATCCGCAAATCAATAAACACAATACATCACATAAACAAAAGCAAAGACAAAAATCACATGATCATATCAATAGATGCGGAAAAGGTATTCAATAAGGTACAGCACCCATTTATGACAAAAAACACTTAGCAAAGTGGGAATAGAGGGAGCAACCCTCAACATAATAACGGCCACATATGAGAGACCTACTGCCAACATCATACTCAATGGACAAAAACTAAAATCTTTCCCAATAAGATCAGGAACAAAACAAGGTTGTCCACTTTCACCACTCCTAGTCAACGTAGGATTGGAAGTCCTAGCCACAGCAATCAGACAAGAAAAAGAAATAAAAGGCATCCAAATAGGAAAAGAGGAAACAAAACTGTCATTGTTAGCAGATGACATGATAGTGTACATAGAAACTACAGACTCCACCAAAAAACTGCTCAACCAAATAAGTGATTTTGACAAAACAGTGGGATACAAAGTCAATATTCAGAAATCAAAGGCATTTTTGTACACCAACAATGAAATATCAGAAACAGAAATCAGGGGAAAAAATCCCATTTGATATAGCAACAACAAAAAAAAATAAAATACCTAGGAATAAACCTAACCAAAGAGGTATAAGACCTGTACTCAGAAAACAATACAACGCTGAAGAAAGAAATTAAGAAAGACACAAACAAATGGAAACATATACCATGTTCATGGATCAGAAGAATTAACATCATCAAAATGTCCATACTACCTGAAGCAATTTATAGATTCAATGCAACCCTTATTAAAGTATGAATGGCATACTTCACAGATATAGAAGAAACACTTCAAAAATTTATAAGGAACCATAAACAACCTTAGAGCAAAGTAGGAAGAATCACAATACCTGATATCAAACTGTATTACAAGGCCACTGTAATCAAAACAGCCTGGTACTGGCATAAGAACAGACACATGGACCAATGGAAAAAAATAGAGAGCCCAGAAATGAACTCAAGTCTCTATTGTCAATTAATATTCGACAAAGGGGGAAGCAGCAGAAAAATGGAGCAAAGATAGCCTCTTCAACAAATGGTGTTGGACAAACTGGACAGCTACATGCAAAAAAATAAGACTCGACCACCAACTTATAACATACACAAAAATAAATTCAAGGTAGATAAAAGTTTTAAATATAAGTCATGACACCTTTAAAGTCCTAGAGGAGAACATAGGCAGGAAAATCTCAGACCTTCCACACAGAAATATTTTCACTGATATGTCCCCTAGAGCAAGGGATATAAAGGAAAGAATAAACAAATGGGATCTCATCAAAATAAAAAGCATGGCTAAAGAAAACAACATTAAAATGAAAAGAGAACCAACCATATGGGAAAACATATTTGCCAATGGTACCTCAGACAAGGCTTTGATATCCAAAATATATAAAGAACTCACACGACTCTACTCTAAGAAGACAAGAAACCCAATTAAAAAATGGTTGCCCTGGCTGGTGTAGCTCAGTGGATTGAGCACGGACTGGGAACCAAAGGGTCCCTGTTCGATTCCCAGTCAGGGCACATGCCTAGGTTGCAGGCCAGGTCCCCATGAGGGCCATGTGAGAAGCAACCATACATTGCTGTTTCTCTCCCTCTCTGTCCCCCTCCCTTCCCCTCTCTCTAAAAATAAATAAAAATAAAATCTTAAAAAAAATGGGCAAAAGACTTGAACAGACACTTCTCCAAGGAGGACATACAGAGGGTTCAGAGACACATGAAAAGATGCTCAGCATCACTGGCCATCAGAGAGATGCAAATTAAAATCACAATGAGATACCACTTCACACCAGTGAGAATGGCCATCATAAACAAATCAACAAACAAGTGTTGGAAAGGTTGTGGAGAAAAGAGAACCCTCATGCACTATTGGTGGGACTGCAGACTTGTGAAACTACTATGGAAAACAGTATAGCATTTCCTCAGAAAACTAAAAATAGATCTGCCTTTTTACCTGGCAATTCCACTGCTAGGATTATACACTAAGAACACTGAAACACCAATCCAAAAGAACCTATGCACTCCTATGTTCATAGCAGCACAATTCACAATAGCCAAGAGCTTGAAGCAACCTAAGTGCCCATCAGTAAATGAATGGATTAAAAAACTATGGTACATTTACACAATAGAATTCTATGCAGCAGAAAGAAAGAAGGAGCTCCTACCCTTTGTGACAGCATGGATGGAACTGGAGAGCATTATGCTAAGTGAAATAAGCCAGGCAATGAGAAACAAATACCATATGATCTCACCTTTAACAGGAATCTAATCAACAAAACAAACAAATAAGCAAAATATAACCAAAGGCACTGAAATTGAGAGCAGGCTGACAGTGACCAGAGGGGAAAGGGGAGGGGAATTTTAGGGGGAAAGGGTGAAGGGTTTGCAGGAGCGATCATAGAGGACACAAGGACAATAACAGGGGTTGGGGGGTGGAGGCAGGAGGGAGATGGGGAGGGCTGGGGTGTGGGAAAAAGGCAGAAAACTATACTTGAACAACAATAAAAAAAATTTTTAATAGTATAAATCACAATTAATGCCTAGATAATAACGTACTAGTAATGCAATTAATAACATCAATCTATTAATATTAATACATACTATATGATATACTTATATATAAGTAAATAATTATATAAATATAATTATATAATATAGATATAAATATATAATAATTTATAATTAGCCTTTTAAGTCCTCTCTATATACCATAGCTGAGTGTTTTGTATTTAATACTCACAGCAATTTTATGGAAACATTTTGATCTCCATTTTATTGATAAGGGAACAGCAGACCATTTAGGAACTTGACAAAGTCATGTAGTAAATAGCGATGCTTGTACACGAACAAAAAATTGAATGCAAAACCCAAATTCTTTTACTTTTAATTCTCATTCAAGGATATGTTTTTATTGATTTTTGAGAGAGGAAGGCCGAGAAAGAGAGACAGAGAAACACTGATGTGAGAGAGAAATGTCAATCGGTTGTCTCCCATGTGGCCCTGACCAGGAAGCATACCCACAACCTAGGTATGTGCCACAACCGGGAATCGAGCCCACAACCTTTTGGTGTATGGGATAACTTTCTAACAACTGAGCTACCTGGCCAGAGCTGCAAAACCCACATTTGTTATATCATGTCATGCTATCCAGATACTCTATTGTGCATACTCTAGGTCCTTGAATATTTTATATTCAGACATAATACAACATTAGGATATTAGGACAAAATAAATAATCCCTTTAAGCAATATCCATTCTCTATGGTAAGAGAAGGTATGATGTACAGTGCTGAAACTCCTGGAACAAAATCATGTGACAATACCTCTTTCTCAAGTCCTGAACATATATAAAAAAGGCATGAGAGTGAGCTTACTTGGGTAAGAGTTCTTAGAATTGATAATTTTGAAGACTCTACTCCTCTAGGTCAAACTTCTGTGCCAGTTAGATTATGTATATGGCTGTGTGGCTATATAGTGTCCAAACATCCTTTCCCAAGGTGGCCAAAAAGGCAAGGCCATCTGAGAAAGTCTTAAGGCATTTGAGAAATAGCATCCATTGAATTTTTTAAACAGGATTTTTGGAGTGTGTGTTTGAATACCTCCCACTTTTTTTGGAGCCCATGGTAGGCAGATTATCAAAAATGATTAAAAGAATAGATAAAGAGGCACACAGTGAAACCTGGGTTTGAGAACTGGTTGCCACAATGCTCACGAGACTTGGTTGTTCACTTAAATGCTCAGCCAGTGTATGCTCAGTGTGGCCCTGGCCAGCAGCATTTGTACTGCCTGGGAACTTGTTAGTATGCAGAACCTTGGGAGTCACCTGGACTGGCTGAAGAGAAATCTCCAGGGACCAGGAATCTGTTTCAACAAACTTTTTAGGTTTGAGAAACAAGGTGCTGGGCCTCACTTCCTCATCTGTAGGAGATAATGTAGTAGTAGTATCCTCTTCACAGTTTTGCTGTGGAGACTGAAATCATGTACATAGGGTGTTTTTGCATTGTCTATCATAAGAGTGATTAATAATTATTATCTTCAATGGCTTTATTTTATTTGTTTATTTTTGGTTAAGTAAAGGTAAGAAACCTGGACCCTAAGCAGCTAACTCTGTCTTTCTCAGGTTTTAGCAGAAATCAATTCAGAGTTAGTGATTAAGACTTGTCTGACATCCGCCTAATGTTACTGAGAAAACCTGAATTGTATAAACAGGTTTCTGCTGTAGTTTTTCTTGGGCTCCTGTTTGAAAACAAGGAGGTCTGTGGCTGAGTGTTTTACAGCCAGTCCAGAGGCTCCACAGAACAACTCTGATGGATGCGTGTCACATTGCAAAACTCCCCTGACTGGAGCAGTTAGACTGGACAGTGTAGAAAACCACCTCCAGATTTCACATTTGGGAACACAAATGCTTGTGAACTGCCTCTTCCCAGGATAATGTGGCCCTGCTGCCATTCCCTGTGAAGGGTGTATATACCCCAGGAGCTGAGTAGGGTCCTAGTAAGGCCCAGCTTTACCCCTGTCACCGGTTCCAGACCACCTGAAACCATTCTAACTTCTGTTCAGCTTTTGGTTAGCATTCGTTTATATGAGTTTGGGCATCCATCTGGCTTCTAACTTCTCACTTGTTCTTTTTCTCTCAGAAAAAGATAAGCAAATGTTTCTGTAAAGGGCCACAGAGTAAATATTTCAGGCTTTGCTGGCCATAGGATCTCTGTCACAACTACTCAGTTCTGCCATCGTAATTCAAAAGCAAACATAGACAATGTGTAACCAAAGGAGTATGGCTATGCCCCAATAAAACTTTATTTAAAAAAACAGATAGCAGGCCAGATTGTCTGACTTAGAGTCTCAAAACATCTAATAAGAATGACCCAGATGACAAGACAGTTTGGGACCAAAAAAAGCAGGTTCTAAATCTAAAACAACGAAGTCTTCCTCTAAGTGATGAGATATAAATGGAGATGCTTCTCAGCCATTAATGAAGTCAGAGGCCAGGGTCCAGACTCCAACCAGAGCAGCAGGAGTGAGTGCCAGAGTCTTACTTTTCCAGAATCATTCAGGGTATACAACTCCTGGTGTTTAGAAAGAACTAAACTGGTCCCTCTGCAAAGAAATAACCCAGGGAATGCATGTAATGAATCATTCTGTATCCATGTCCTAGGAGTTCTAAAGTAATGATATGAATCTCTGCATGAGACTGCTGCAGAAGAAACCAGTAGACAAACAGTGTGACCTAGGCTGTCTTTCATCCGAAGGGTTCTGCATGGAAAAGTGTGGTCTGAGACTCAGCCTTGTCAGACTTACTCATTCCAAAGTTGGAATTCACTTTGTTCCAGGGTAGCCATTTGTAACAGATGTCATTGGTTGCTTGTCCAACAGTCACCCCAATTCCTGCTCTTTTTCCTTGAAGAAGAGACCCTAATTTTGTTGAGGTGTCCACATGTAGCAAAGCTGAATCTTACTAGGTTTAATTCAATCTTGATCACCCATACCAGTCAGTGACTGGTTTATGGATGAGTGTGTAACCCATCACCACCTAAAGAAAAATGAAGAAAATTCTACTGGAAAGCTTCTAGAAAAGTTATTCTCTCTCTTAAAAAGAGGAATAAGGGCAAAAGCATCCTCCACGAACATTGTGGATATGGAAATTGGCACCATAGTGGCCTGGGGAAGCTAAACTGTGGATTACAAAGCAGAATAAGCACTGAAGCTGCCATAGCTTGAGTTTGATTATTGAGAGAATAATTGTTTCTTATCATGTTAGCTAACTTGAATTTTCTATTTCTTGCAACCCAAAGAATCCCAAATGATGTGCATTCCTGTATGGTCTCCATGAAGCCAGTTCAGGTCCCTCTACTACCACCAGCTCTCAAGTTCTCTGCTTTCACTATCCCTACCTCATCTTGCTATCTGGTAGAGACTTAGTAATTATGTTTTTTTTTCTCATAATTGATAGCCTTTGAGGTTGAGCTCTTATCTTTTAGGATTTCACCAGGGAGCCACTGGTTAATTTGTTGTTTTGTTATTACAAGTAGAGGTAATAATACCTTGTTTCTTTTTCATTCATTCAACACAATTGTCCTTCCCTAACAAAGACTGTAAGCTAGTGGATAGAGTATAGTAAGCAATTACATGCCATGTAATGATGGACTATAGGAAGAACTGGGGACAGTGAAAGTCCAGAGGGAGGTTCTGTTATAGGCTTACCCAGCAGTCACACCCTTTGTGTTTCTTCCAAGCCTGCCGTGTCTCTTCCTCTGTAAATGCAGACAATCACTTCAAGCCTCCATTGCAGCCAGGGCATGCACATATACACCCCTCTGGCCAGGGAGCTAAATGGAAAAGCCTTCAAAAGGCTACTGGGAAGGGTTTTCCTTAAGGATCAAGATCATCACAGAGAGGCATCTTCTTTCCTTTCTGCCCTTGGTGTTTCATGGGAGGCTATGATTTGGAGCTACAGAAGTTATCTTGTGACTATGTGGCAAAAGCCAAGAGAATTGCAGAAATGTTGAATCCTATATGTCTTGACATTATTATAGCATAGAACTAATCTCATATCTGTATACCTCCCAATTTTCTTGTTATGTGATAACAGCATTGTATTTCAGTAACTGTTACTTATAGCCAATAGCATATTAGATAGTGCAAAGGGTATCTAACCTGAGCAGATAGAATCAAGGAAGTCTTCTTAGAGAAAGTGACTCATGAGCTAAAGCATGAAATATGTGTACATGTTATGTAACAGAAGGAAAGATTCTAAAAAAAATCCAAAGACTTGAGGGAGAAAATAAGTTTAAAAACTAAAAATAGGTGGCTGAAGCTTAGAATATTGTTTATGAGGTGGCAGGAAATAAAGCCAAAGAAGTGTTGGGGGTATGATTAATCATACATCACCTTGTAAGTCATGTTAAGAAAACTTGCTCTTTTCCTTCAGAACATTAAGAACACTATAGAGTCTTTGTCATTTTTAAGGTCAAAGTTAATTACCTCTTTTACATACCCAAATCACATTGTTGATGGTTTGCTGTCATTTGGTCCTATTAGGAATTGTAGTTTGTTATTTAAGTATCTATTTCCTCCAGTTGACTGGAAGATACAGGAGGGCAGGAGCTATGACTTATCTCAATATATCAACCCCTTCCAATGACTTGTAATCAAGCTTTATTGAATCAAATTGCCTGTCCTATTACAGTTTATAGAACCTGAACCTATTTTATTTTACTTTATTTCCACATTTTTATTATTGTTCAACTACAGTTGTCTCCATTTTTCCCCCACCACTACCCCCAACCCCAGCCATCCCCACTTCCCATCCTTGATCCTACCCCTATTTGGTTTTGTTCCTGTGTCCTTTATATATCTCCCTGAAAACCCTTCCCCCTTCAACCCCATTACCCGCTCCCACCTCCCTTCTGGTTACTGTCAGTTTGTTCTTAATTTCAATGTCCCTGGTTATATTTTGCTTCCTTGTTTGTTTTGTTGATTAAGTTCCACTTACAGGAGAGATCATATGGTATTTGTCCCTCACCGTCTGGCTTATTTCACTTAGTATAATGCTCTCCAGTTCCATCCAAGCTGTTGCAAAGGGTAAGAGCTCCATCTTTCTTTCTGCTGCATAGTATTCCATTGTGTAAATGTACCATAGTTTTTTTATCCATTCATTTACTGATGGGCACTTTGGTTGCTTCCAACACTTGGCTATTGCAAATTGTGCTGCTATGAACATTGGAGTATGTAGGTTCTTTTGGATTGGTGTTTCAGTTTTCTTAGCATAAATTCCAAGCAGTGGAATTGCTGGGTCAAAGGGCAGCTCCATTTTTAGTTTTCTAAGGAAATTCCATACTGTTTTCCACAGTGGCTGCACCAGTCTGCATTCCCACCAACAGTCCTAGGGTTCCTTTATCCCCACATCCTCTCCAACACTTATTGTTTGTTGCTTTGTTTATGATGGTCATTCTCACTGGTGTGAAGTGGTATCTCATTGTGGTTTTAATTTGCATCTCTCTGATGGCTAGTGATGCTGAGCATCTTTTTATATGTCTCTGGGCCTTTTGTATGTCCTCCTTGGAGAAGTGTCTGTTCCAGTCCTTTGCCCACTTTTTAATTGGGTTGTTTATCTTCTTGGAGTGGAGTCATGTGAACCTGAACCTATTTTAAAGTATTTTATCTTCTTTGATCATTTCAATACCCCCATGAAGCCTAGAGAGGTCAAGAGAGTGGTTGAAGCTTCTCACACCTGGCTAGGGCAGAACCATGATGGCTGAAATCAGGTTGTTTCTCTCTTGGTCCAAAAACTGCTCTCCACTCTATCATACAGGTTTGCCCCATCTCACATGCTTACATCACTAAAAGTTTGTACATTTGTTCATTTGCAGTGAAGTTCCAGTTTGATGAAACTTTTTTAAAAAATTCCATGTAATCATTGCCAGAAACTTTATAGTGGTGGAAAAATCCTGTTGCACTTTCTTTTCCTGGGGAGAACTCAGAGTGGCCCTTTGAAGTTAGCAGATATAAGGCAAGTAAGGTCTCCATGTTGTGGTTTGAGAAAGGGTAGCATAGTCTGAATCTCCTGGTCTGCAAATCTCACATCACATCTAAGGCTGGAGGACAAATTTGTGTAGGAACTGTATTAATTAACATAACTACCTGCCATAACAGAAAAATGGCTCAACTCAATAATTTTATTTTTTACTCACATAAAGATTAATTTTGAAAGCAATTGTATCAGAAATCCTAGCTCTTTCTCTCTTGTGGGTCTGTCCTCCTCTGTGACTTCTGTCAGATTTTCTTAGTCTAGTAGGGAAATGGAGAAAGAGAGAGAAGAGCTTTTCACACACCTAACTTCTGCTCACATTCCACTGGGGCAGACTCAATCATATGGCCACACTTACTCGTATGAGAACGAGATGTGGTCTTCCTGTGTGCCCAGAAAGATAGCTAAATGACTTCAGTATGCCAGTGGTCCTCTCTGACTTAGGAACCAAGGGAATCTCAAGAAAAAAGGGACAATACCCTTTACATTGAGGTTCTACTTTGTATAGTATTTGTGATGAACTGGGATTATCAGAGGAGGCTAGGGTACCCAGAGGAGAATTTACCATAAAGGATGAGAGAGATTTGGCCTGTCAATTTATCTCAAAGCCAGGATCAAGTGTTCATGGGGGAAGATTAGTTCCAAACATAATATATGGCTGAAGTTAAAAATCCCTCCTTATTCAAATGGATGAGTACCCATATACTAAAAGAGCTATGTACTAAAAAAAAAAAATTGTATATATTATTGGGAACACATAACCCAACATAATACAGTATAATACCATAAAGTGACTCACTCATTCATTCATTCATTCATTCATTCATTCATTCATTCAACAAAGCTTATTGAGTACCTACTGTGTGTCCAGTACCCTCTAGAATGTGCTGGGATGCAGCTGTCTCTGCCCTCATGGAGAGTAAAGGTAAATAATAAATAAATATGAGTTCAAGTAATCATAAGTACTAGTGTTTTTCTAGATGTGATAGAACAGGATATGATGAATGTACCTAAGGGAGAAAAGGGCTTCATCTCCCCATTTCTAAGACCCAATAAGACTGCTACTGGGCCAACTATGGCATGTGCCTGGATAACCAAAAAATTTTCTTCAGTGGTGCAAGATGACTTCCCATTCCTGGACCTCTTGCCTTCAAGAGCCACAGTATGTGGTGACAATACCAAAAACAGTAGCACAATCTAAGCTTCATGTGCAGACTGATGACATTTTCCAGAGTTATCTCTGTAGGGGACACCAGCCAAGAAGGACCACTCATGCCAGCAAACATCTCTGGGACTCTGAGATTTACTCCAGGAGTAGAATCCCTCAGAAATACTCTGATAAGGGATGGGACTTCAGAACTGTGCATCTTGACTAGTAAGAAGAATATGACCTCACAGGTGAAGGAAGGTATATCAATTCTACCTTCATTCCATAATTAGTTATTAAATGCTGTCTGGTGTGTCAAATTGTGCATTAAGGCTAGGAAATAAAGACAACAAATGTAGTATAACTCCCGACTTGCTAGGTTTTAGCCTAAAGGAAAACTGAGAGAGCTTGCCAGAAACATCAAAGCCAGCCACATTCGAGGTTTTGTGCTCCAACTATGTATGAAGCACTTAGCCCAATTCTGTAAACCAGAGTGTAGGTGTGAAGCTCCTTGTGCTGCTTGTTGTGTCTCCTCCCAAATACATGGGGACATTTTGTTCTGGCACTCCTCCTTCACTTTCCCTTCCTATTAACAAGTCTGCAGGTGCTGCCCTCACAGGGGACTCAGCCTCGCTCCTCTTCATGGTCAGGAAGCCGTAGGGGTCTCACAAGGCAGTGTCCTTAGCTTTTCCAGCTCCAACATGTGTGTTCTGATACTGACCCTCCTGGGTCACCCTGCAGCTGCCAGAAACCACCGGTCCCTGGTGTGTGTCGTTCCTCCACAGTCAGCCTTGTCATTACACAGATGCCATCAGAGTCCACATCTGAACATTTGGCCAAAACAGCTCTTCCAGAAGGAATGTTCAGTCAATCTGGTTTGTCAGAAGGCCAAAAAATAAGATATCTGTTTGATTGAATTCATGTAAGAGTTGGTTTGCTTTATTTTTAGCTGAATTTGATCTTGTTAGTTCATGTATCTGGGCACACTTCTCATCTCCTAGTGTTACAAGAACTCACAGAGTCAACAGACACCACAACAAAAATGAGTCTGTTTTCCCTGCAAGATCTTCATCTTATCTCTATAACTATCCCAGAAAGTCCTTGAAGGCAAGAACTATGTCATCTTCTCCACTGCACAGAGTGTTTACTATGTTTACTATTTATGTCAGTCAGGACATTGCCAGGAAAGAGACAGCCTACTCAAATGGAGTCACTTGAGGAGAGTCAAACAGAGGGACAGTTTGCAAAGGTGCAGGAAAGTGCAGAGAAATGGCAGGGGACAGGGCAGTGACTTAGGGCACTGAGAAGAGAATTATCACTAGGACTGAAAGGACATGAGGATGAAGTGAACCAGAGAAACTGACAGGTACTTTTGTCCAAGGAATAAATCCACTGTGTGTCAAATGTATAGCATGAGAGCTGGGAGAATAGATCTTAACCTCACTCTCCTCCTGAGCACCTTCCTGGAGGCCCCAGTGGCTTGACTCACCTGGAATCCAAAGGATACAGAAGCCTGAAGATAGTAACTCATTATCTGTCAGCCTCCTGGAAGGGTGCATAGTAGAGCTGGAGGGACAAATAGGTTACCAGCCCAGTGTTGTGTTAACTGATTTCCAAAAATGACTGATTCCACACCTTCTGTGAGTCAGCATCATACTTCTCAAGTTAAACAGACTCCTGAGCTTGGGGGAAGTTTAAAAGCACCAAACCTCTGTGATGCATAAAACTTCTCTCAAGTATCCTCAGCAAATGGCTGTTCAAGCTCCTCTTGAATGCCTCTGTTGACAGGGAGATCACTAATTAGAAGCCTCCACAACCCAGCTCCCTTTAAGGTCCTAGTTTTGTCCTCTGAGGTTATCAGAATAAGTCTAAATCCTCAACTCCTATTCACCAGGAGGAACTCTTGAGTCTTAAAATTCTGCATTTTGTGCATGGACAACCATCTCCTTACAAAGAAGAGGGAAGAAGCTACAAAATTTGAGCCTATCTCTCAGGCAAAGGCCGAAGAGAGCTCAAGCTGTGGTGAGGAAAAGGAAGCCATATTTCTCTTTGTATCCCACCACAACGCATCCACAATTCAGAGCATCCTAAAAATGAAGATGTGCCTCTGACATCCCTGAGAACCAGAGCTGGGACCTTGCAGGTAGAATCAGTTCTATTTCAAAGCCACATGCTCCCCTCTGCAAGACAGAAGAAAGCAAGAGCAGCGGGCACCAGCAGCCAGTGTAATTAAGGAAAACCTCACGGTGAAAATATCCTTTGCCAGCTCCAAGGACCACATTGTGGCTGGTCAGTTATATTTCATCTTTTAAAAGATTCCAGCCTGCAGAAAGTATTCTGCATGGAAAGGGCAGCCTCATTTGCAGGAATCAGTGTAAAATGCAGACAGTAGTTTGTTAGCCGGTAACACATGAGAAATGGAAGAGAGATTTGTTTTCTGTAGCAGGAGGCAGATGAAGCCAGCTGGCAGTGTGCCTGCAACAAATAACCAAGAAACAACTAGATCTGTGTGAGACTTGGTGAAAAAGTTTAGTCTGTGGGCCAGGGAAGGGGTCTCCAGTTGAAGATCAAATGGGCAGCAGGGAGGACAGAAAGTTTCAGTCTTCTCTTGCTGGCAAAGTCAGGCACAGAAGCATGTGTGGATTAGCTCTTGAGTCCTGGGATCCTATCTCTTGCCTGTTTTCAGCTGTCACCACATCAGCATTCCAATTGGAGCCCTGGATTTGGTCCTACTTCCTTTTCTCCAATTTGAAGAGCTGAAATTAAATTCGGTTGGTTCCATTTTGTACACTTCTATTCAGCAGCTGCAAACCTAGGAATATCAAGTTAGGAATATAAAGAAGTAGGTTTCAGTTGTTATTCCTCTGTTTACTGTGTAAACTCAAATGCCACAGTAATCTTGTGAGAGAGGCATTTTTATCAACCCAGTGTTTTTTAACCGTATAAGTATGTTCAAGTTTACATTCAGTAAAATTGACCTTTTGTTTTGTACAGTTGGTTCTGAGTTTTCATAAATGTGCTGAGTCGTACAACCACCACAATGAAGATACAGAAGAGTTCTGTCACCACAAACTTTCTATTTCACTAAACCTTTGTAATCAATCCCTCCCCTGACCCCTAACCCCTGGAAACCATTGTTTCTCTGTTCCTGTAGTTCTGTCTCCTCTATTAATAAAATGTCATATAAATGAAATCATACAGCTTATAGCCTGTCCAGTCTGTATTAACCACATTTTATGAATAAGTCTAAGCAAGCAGAAGTTCAGTAGGTTACCCAAGGTCACACAGCTAGAAAAGCAGAGCAAAAACTGAAGTGCAGGACTGCTGATTCTAAATCTTATCCTTTCTCCCAGTACTGGGCTGGAACCCTGCCTGGGCTCAGTTTCCTCCTCTCATTGATATTGGGAGAGTGTGGTGCTATAAATTCATGGATGTACATAGCAGCATTGCTTCCTCTTTCTGCCAGTGTTTGTCCCCTGGAGGAGATAAGGTTCTCCAAATCACCCTATTGAACTTGGTGGCATACCTTTGAACCTGGCCATTATCAGTCTATTTAAAGAAACACACACACACACACACACATTCCTGCTAATGCTAGAAACATCTCAGGAGGTAAAGGGACCTTCTGGAAATAAGAATTATTGTTTTCCTCAAAAGAGGCAAAGCCACAGATTTATTTAATGAGATTTGGATTGCTCAGGGGTGTTTTGGTCATCTGAAGGGATTTTTCTTTCTTAGGACACAAAAGTAACTGCTATGAAATAAAATTTGACTTGACTATTATATCACAAGAAGTAAACATCATCTGCTGGCCTGATGGCTTAGAAGACTAGTTTCGGCCAAAGGCTTTGAAATGTTTGCTTTCAGGCTGGATTCAACCATCAAGTATTTAGAATAGCACATGCCATAGCCCTAAAAAACAGATCCCTTCCTTGGTGAAGAGAAACCTGCAGAGCTATTGTTTTCTTGCAGGTGCACAGATATGGTTGTGGTTCCCTCTTCCACCCCTACTCTCTGTGAACAGTATCCAGTGAAGGTCTGTTGTTGTTACTGCCTGGGAGGGGGAGGGTGCACTTTTAGAAATTCACCCAGCAAATGCTCATGAAGGATCTTGAAGCCCTTGCTTTGCTCCAGCTCTGCCCTAATGAATAGATAATGCACCATACACACAATTTTAAATTTTTAAATAATTTTTAAAACTAAAATGAAGTAGTTGAAATTCATTTTAATAATATATATTTAAAACAATAAATCCAAAATGTATAATCAATATACCATTATTGAGATGTTTTCATTTTTTTCATATTGTCTTCAAAATCCAATGTGTGTTTTACACCCACAGCACATCTCACTTTGGACCAGCCACATTTCACATGCTGTGTGACCTGTGATTAGTGACTACTGTATTAGAGAGTACATCTCAAGAGACAGAGGTAAATTCACATCCCACCTGAGCCTCCGATAGCCATGTGACCTTGGACAAGTTATTTAAACTCCTGCACCTTGGTTTTGTCAGTCAAGAAAATGAAAATGATGTCTACTCACAGAGTGGTGTGAAGATTAAGCAGGATGAACCAAGTAAAGTGCCCAGCAGGTGATAAGTAGTCAATGAATTGACTTGTTATTAAAACGTACTTATTATTGTATTTATTGGTATCATTATTACTGTTACTATTGCTGTTGAGAAGTCAAACCTCACTAGTCTGTTCTTGGATTTCTCATGGAAATAAAAATTGAAACCACAATCAGATTCACCAGTTCCAAGTTCAAGGCGAATTAGGAAAAAGACAATGGAAGACATAAATCATATTTTTACAGCCCTTAAGAATTAAAAAAAAATTCTTTCTGTCACATTATTTCTTTGATGGTCACAATTAACCTGTAATTTGTAAACTGTTTTATCTTCTTCATGGATGAGGAAAGTGAGGCTCAGAAAAGTTAGATAAGGTGCTCAAACTCACCCAACCAGGATGGGAGAGTCGGGGCTTAACCCTAAGGTTTTGTATCCCCAAAGCTATTTCTCTAATAACAAAACTTTCAGAGCCTCAAGCCTGAGTCCGAATGCTTGGTCGGCTCATTGGATGTTCTGGGCAAATTGCCTGACCTACGTGCTTGCTTACCTCATCTGTAAAGTGGTAATAATATTTGCTGCATGACAATTCCTAAAGGTTAAATGTGGGGGATTGTATACTGAGTAACAGGGTACTCCACAAATGGTCAACACTACTCACTCTGTGTTGGTTACCTAACTAAAATCTCCTATACTCTCAAGTTGGATGTTGAGTTGATTGGATGTTGGTATAAGCTTCACATAGAAACCATCAGTGGCCAGGAGTTTTAAAGAGACACTGAGATCAGAAAAGTCATTGAGGGTTGTGGGTTGAGCACTAGCCTCATGGTTTTTACACCTGTTGATTGAGTTTAATGAACCCATCTGGGTTCACATGCTTTTCTTTTCCTGCAGAGCATTCCTCATCTCCAAGATCCTGTACAGAGGCTTCATCTTGAAGCCAACACTGCCATTCAGCTAGCAGAAAGCATGCTTAGCTCTTCAGGGAAGGCATGAAGGGAAAACATCATATCGCACCAACAGAAGTGTGGCTTGGGGTCTTGGCAGGACACACATGGCTTCCTCCCATGGGACAGTGGAGAAGAATTTAATAAAAGTGCAGTGTTGTTTCCAAAAGGGTGGGTAGGGTTAGGGGAAACCAGCAAGGGGTGATGGAGAACCTGTGCTCAGCTACTGAGGGGCTGTATCAACCCAAGCTTGAAGGAGCTGTGGACAGAACCAGATGTCACCTAGAGAAGAAGTTCTAGTGTACTTGAGGGCTGCCTGGTGGGAGGTGTGGCCTTCAGTAGAAAGACACATCCAGAAGGAACAAGGGAGGAACCAGGAAGGAAGAGGGAAAGTAAGATTCATGACCTCACCCACAGATCTCTTGGCAAGGCCCTTGGCTGGCTGCATTCAACAGGAAGTCAGAGGGTGAGGGAGCCCATTAATGGAGCCCATTGATGGAGGCCATGCAGATCAGCCTCCTAGGAGCACAGAGCATGGTAGAGGGGGAGTACATTAAGAGGGGCAAATGAAAGATATCCAGCACAATAATAATATTTAGTTTGGATTTTGAAAACTTTCCTAATGACTGACTCTCCAGCTCCTAAATTTGAGAGGTGTTTTGGAAGAAAGCATGACCATTCTGTGGCCCTCGAAGTTCTACCAGGCTCATTAATTTATAGTCTTCTTTCTTTCCAAAATTTTTTTTTCTGAACAACAGCTTTCCAATCTACACGACATAACAGCTCTGGTAAAATGTGTTCAGCATATGACTTCAGAAACCAGTACAGGAAAATTAACATTTACTAAGCCCTATGATAAACCAGGTACCGTACTAAGCAGTAAGACAGGTTAACCCTCTATCTGTGCCCTCAGGGATTCGATCATCCAATGGGAAAGGGGAAAACTAAATTTGAAGTTTACCACTTAAATGTTAGCATAAATGTTACAAAGGCACATTATAATGGAAAACAGGCTTGGGCTTTTTTTAGAAGGTAGAAACTAATTTATGTAAAAAAAAGAAAGAAAAAGAAAAAAAAATGGTTAATACTCATCTGAAAGAAGTGATTTAGACCAAGTAAAAGAATTTGATATGATGGAAATCTGATGGAGGTGGACATGGTATTTATGGTGAGCAAAAGGAAAGACTGTATTTCCCAAAAATCAAAGTCTTAGTCTTAGCCAAAAAGTCTTAGTTCCTGGCCCTAACTTCTTTTCTGAGACTCTGCCTGATTTATTTCAAGCTTTTAAGGTAAGGAAAGGGTAAATAAAAATGCAGAGGCCACCCACACAGATGCAGCCTGGAGTACTGCATAGCTATATCCCTGGGCCTTAACATGATCCAATGAAAACCAAAAAGCACTTCCATGCACTGGTTGTAATGAGCAAGGCAGAGAAGGAGCAGAAAAGAGGAAATGGCTGTGTTCTTTTATAACCCCAACAAAAGTAGATATTTTTTTACATTTCAACTGACTCTGAACACAGAACACATTTTGCCATAATGACAAAGATACGCAGCATAGTAGAAGTTGGGATTTGGGGTACTGTCTCGTTTTAAAATGGAAAATCCTTTTCTTCAAAAAAAATTATTAACTCATTTACTTACTAAATTTTATTAAAAATTTTGCTAATTATATATCTAATATTCATGTGGAAAACTTCAAGTAACGCACACACAAAAATAAATAGTGAAATTATGTGTCATCTGCTCTCAATGTTCAGTAAATCTCTATGTATATTTGGTTGGTGTTCCTATTTTCTTTTTTCTTTGACATATTTGGGATTCCTCTCCCACCCTTTCTTAAAAATTACCTTTAATCTAAAAGAGTAGTCCTGCTTCCAGCCAAGATGAAGGCATAGGGAGATACACTTTACCTCCTTGCACAACCAAAAGAAGGACAACAACAAATTTAAAAACAAAAAATGACCAGAACTGCCAGAAAATAGAACAGTATAGAAGTCCAACAACCAAGAAGTTAAAGAAGAAACATTCATACAGACTGGAAGGAGGGATGGAGATGGGCAGCTGGGGTGGAGAGGACTTGTGGCAAGGTGGTGGCTGCTGGATCAGGCAGTCTTCTATGTGCTTGCAGATAAACCAGGAGGAACAACCAGAGAGCAAGGCAGACTGGGCAAACCAGGGTTCCATCATGGGGAAATAAAGTCTCGAAACCTCTGACTGAAAAACACCTATGGGGATTGAAGCAGCAGGAGAAACTCCCAGCCTCACAGGAGGGTTCCTTGGAGAGACTCACAGGGTCCTAGAACATACACAAACCACCCACCTGGGAGTCAGTACCAGAAGGGCCCAATTTGCTTGTGGGTAGCAAAGAAAGTGGCTGAAAGGCTGCCAAGAGCCCAGCAAGTGGCATTGTTCCCTCTTGGACCCCTCCCCCACATACAGTGCCACAAGGCAGTGACCTGGGGTGCCCTGCCCTGGCAAATACTTAAAGCTCCTCCCCTTACTATGTAACAGGTGCACCAAGACAAAAAAAAAAAAAAAAAAAAACCATGGCCCAAATGAAAGAACAGATCAAAGATCCAGAAAAAAAAAATACACCTAAGTGATGAAGAGATAGCTAACTTATTAGATGCACAGTTCAAAACACTGGTAATCAGGATGCTGACAGAAATCGTTGAATATGGTCGCAAAATGGAGGAAAAGGTAAAGGCTATGCAAACTGAAATAAAGCAAAATGTACAGGGAACCAAGAGTGAAGGGAAGGAAATCAGCATTCAAATCAACGATTTGGACCAGAAGGAAGAAATAAACATGCAGCCAGAACATAATGAAGAGACAAGAATCCAAAAAGATGAAGAGAGGCTTAGGAAACTCTAGGACAACTTTAAACATTCCAA
The DNA here is from genome assembly GCA_004026765.1 of Micronycteris hirsuta. Classification (NCBI taxonomy): domain Eukaryota; kingdom Metazoa; phylum Chordata; class Mammalia; order Chiroptera; family Phyllostomidae; genus Micronycteris; species Micronycteris hirsuta. Next base: position 46,274 of record PVJI01009204.1, read on the forward strand.
CATCTGAATCATAGGGGTACCAGAAGGAGAAGAGAAAAAGCCAGAAATTGAAAACTTACTTGAGAAAATAAAGAAGGAGAACTTTCCCAATCTGGCAAAGGAAATAGACCTCCAGGAAGTCCAAGAAGCTCAGAGAATCCCAAAGAAGTTGGACACAGCAAGGCACATCATAATTATATTACCCAAGATGAAAGATAAGGAGAGAATCTTCAAAGCAGCAAGAGAAAAGGAGACAGTTACCTCCAAGGGAATTCCTATAAGACTATCAGCTGATTTCTCAAAAGAAAACTTACAGGAAAGAAAGGACTGGAAAGAACTATTTGAAGTCATGAAAGGCAAGGACCTACATCCAAGATTACACTATGTAGCAAGCTATCATTTAGAATAGAAGAATAGATAAAGTGCTTTGCAGATAAGGTCAAGTTAAAGGAGTTCATCATCACCAAGCCCTTATTATATGAAATGTTAAGGGACTTATCTAAGAAAAAGAAGATGATCAAAAATATGAACAGTGAAATGACAAGAAACTCACAACTATCAACAAATGAACCTAAAACAAAAACAAAAAGAAATTAAGCAAACAACTAGAACAGGAACAGAATCACAGAAATAGAGATCACATGAAGGGTTATCAGCAGGGAGGAGGAGTGGGGAGAATAGGGGAAAAGGTACAGGGAATAAGAAGCATAAATAGTAGGTACAAAATAGACAAGGGGAGGTTAAGAATAGTATGGGAAATGGAGAAGCCAAAGAACTTACATGTATGGCCCATGGACATGAACTAAGGTGGGGAAATACTAGTGGGAGGGGGTGCAGGGCAGAGGGGAATAAAAGGGAGAAAAAATGGGACAATTGTAATAACATAATCAATAAAGTATATTTTTAAAAGATAAAATAAAATAAAAGAGTAGTTCTTACTCAGGGCATGCCTTAAAATCCATTCTAGATTTCATTTTTTAAAATAAAGTAAAAACAAGCCTTCTCATGAAAATGATGATTCAGTAAATGGGGAGGTGATGGACCTTGGGCATCTTTAGATTTGTTTCAGCTCCCCTGATGATTCTGATTCACATCACCGGTTATAAATCAGTACATTCTAATGGGAAAAAATAACAATGGATTCCATGTAATATATATACAAACATCCTCATTTTTAACACAGCATCTTTTTTTTATTTCAAATATTTTCCTGCATCACAAAATTATTCTTTTTTACTGTGGTAAAACATACATAGCATTAAATTTACCACTTTAACTGTTTCAGGTGTACGATTCAGTGGCATTAAGTACATTCACAATATATTACCATGATCTGTTTCTAGAACATTTTCACCATGCCAAACAGAAACTCTGGGCTCATTCCTTCCATATCCCAAGGCCCTGTAGAAAAATAATACATTTGAACATCATTTCATATTGACTATAAAATATTTCTTATGTGGATATGCTATTATTTACCGGACCATTATTATAACTTTAGAAATTATGTTGTTTCTTGCAGCAAATACGTTTGTGTGTGTTTGTATATGTGTGTGTCTATATATGTGTTTCTATTTGGTTCTGCTTTACATCTTTTATTTCTTAGATGTTCTATGTTTTCATTTGTTTCAAGTGTGTTTGCAGTTTCTTATTGGAGCATTTGTATAATAACTGCTGTAAACTCTTTATGACATAATTCATTACCTATATTCACATGTATAATTCATTTATAATTTTATAAGATGTAATTTATATATAAATGCATATGATATATATGGTATGTATCATAAACATAGTTTATAATAATATAATTTCATAAAATTATAATATGTAATTTATATATATAAATACATACATACAATATATATAGTATATATATCATCTCCTTGAAATAAACTCTTGGAAATGAATTTACTTGATCAAATGCACAGTATTTTAATAGCTTTAAAGCTCGACAAAATAGCTTGATCAAATCTTTATCTTTATAATTTAAAAAGATTCTTTCACCATGATATCTCTAAAGCTTTATCATATTTAGTAAATAAATAATCATATCTAATAGTTCTGAGTTCTCCTAAATAGTTTATTAATGAAAAATATTTTTCATATTTATTAGCCATTTATTTTGTAAATTATCAAAATATTTTATTATTTATCTGCTTGAGACTTGTGTTCATTTTATTTATTTAGTTTAACATTGATATGGAACACATCTTTTGCCAGTAATATTTATTATAAATATAATTTCTAGTTTGCTGTTGGATTATTGTTTTCATTTTAAAAATGCAAAGTGTGAAATGTTTATGTAATAAAATCTTTAATATTTGGGACTACTGTTTTTATTTTATTTTATTTTTATTATAGAGAATTTTAAGAATACACAAAGTAGATATGATTATATTGTAAAATACTATGAACTTATCACCTAGTTTCAATATTTTTTAAGTACAAAAGAAATGGCAAAGAAAAAGGAGAGAGGAAACTAGTAATCCTACCATTGTATTTCACTCATTTATGATTTAGTCTCTATTAATAAAATAAGCATAAAATAATAAGGCCCATGTAACATGATAGAGAAAAAAATAATTTTTTCCAGAAAACCTAGCTATGAACCAGGGCAACTGAACAAAAATATATGAGGCTCTGATATTCCTGAAAAGCGGGACAAAAAGGACACCTAAGTTATATGAGAAGTATTTGAGTTATAAGAAGTCATGAAACATTTCTTTACATGAAATTCAAGGAGGAATGTTTTACTTAAACAACGTTGAACAAAATGGACAATGTCTTCCAAAGTAGAGCTGCAAAAGATAACAAAGCAAACTTTAGATTACTTTTTCTCTTTTCAACTTTGGATAAAAACCAAAGTCTGTTTTTAATCACTGTCTTGAGCACATTTTGACCAAGAACTAAAGTAATATCATCCAAGTATATATATATATTTTTTTTAAGATGCTTAGAGAAGCTAAGACCTTAAGTAACCCATTTTTAATCAATGGTAACTGTCATGACTAAAAGACTAATAAACATGTTATTGTTCTCTTAGAAAAAATGGGAGATGGAGTTACCTCATTTTTGATTGGTGATTCCAAAGTATGGTGTAAGGTTTTTTATGATAGGTATTAAATGAACTTAAAATTCATGTTTTAAAGTTCTTTTTCCAGGTCTGATGGAATAAGCACACTCCACCCCATATCTCCCATTCAATGGTGAAAGGCTAAGTGCTTTCTCTAAAATTAGCAACAGGGCAAGAATGGCCACACTTACCACCCCTATTCAACATCATACTGAAGAGAAAAGGAAAACATAAACTGTCCTTATTTGCAAATGGCATGATTATTTATGTGCAAATTCCAAGGAATCTCCACAAAACCTCCTGGAACTAATAAATGAATTAACCTTATAAAAACAAGGTTGGAAAGTGTAAGAATATAAAATCAAGTGATGTACTTACTTGTAATAAAAAATTGTAAACTAAAAAGCCATTTTTTAAAATAGTACCATTTTTAATAGCTCCAAATATAGATATTATATAATAAATTGAATAGTATCTGTACACTGAAAGCTACAAAATATTGATGTTTATAGCAGCTGCATTCATAATCACCAAAAACTTAAAGCAATCTAGGTGTCCTTCAATAGTGAAGGGATAAACAAACTGTGGTACATATAAAATGAAATGTTACTTAGTAAATAAAAAATGAACGTGCTACTGACAAACATATTAGCATAAATGAATCTCCAAGGCTTTGCAGCAAGAGAAGGGGAGATGCTCTAGTGTCAGAGGAAGCCAGCTAAACCGAGAGTTTTAAATAAGATCCAGAATCTCATAATATAATACCCAAATATCCTTGTTTAATTATAAAGTAGCCATTATACCAAGAACCAGGACAATCTCAAACAATGGTAATAAAAGCAATCAACATATATTAACACCAAGATGGCAGTAATGTTAGAATTATCTGATAAAGAATTTAAAGCAGCCATCATAAATATCCTTCAGTAAGTAATCATGAACAAAATTGAAGCATACTTAAAAAGTAGAAAATCTCAGCAAAGTTGTAAAAAATATATAAATAATCAAATGGAAATTTTAAAAGTAAAAAATACAATAATCAAAAAATTTTAAGCCCTGGCTGGTATAGCTCAGTGGATTGAGCGCAGGCTTAGAACCAAAGGGTCCCGGTTCGATTCCCAGTCAGGGCACATGCCTGGGTTGCGGGCCAGGTCCCCAGTGAGGGCCATGTGAGAGGCAACCATACATTGCTGTTTGTCTCCCTCTCTGTCTCCCTCCCTCCCCCTCTCTCTAAAATAGATAAATAAAATCTTAAAAAAAAAACAAACTTAAAAAAAATTTTTTTAACTCAGTGAATGGGTATAATAACAGAATGGAGAAGACAAAGGAAAGAATCAGTGAAGTGAAGGATAGAATAATAGAAATTACCCAATCTGAACAACATAGAGAAAATACACTGAAAAATAAAGAGGGCCTCAAGAACCTGTAGGACCACAACATTCATGTCATCAAAGTCCTAGAAAGGGAGGAGAAAAAGAGAAGAGCTAAAAAGTACTCGAAGAATTAGTGGCTGAAAACTTCCCAAATTGGCAAAACAATAAACCTTCAAACTCATGAATCTGTGCAAATTCCAAAAAAGGCAAATTTTTTAAAAATCATGGCCCAACTATACTTAAAATAAAATGATGGAGAAAGATATGGTGAAAATATTAAAAGAAAGCATGAGTGGCTATATTAAATCAGATAGTATAGACTTCAGGGCAAAGTAAATTACCAGAGACGGAGAAAAATATTATATAATGAAAAGGGCGTCTATCCACCAAAGCAACATAAGTGTGTATACACCAACAACAGAGCTGCAAAATACACGAAGCAGAAACTGAGAGAGCTGAAGGAGAAATAGACAAATCTAAAATAATATTTGGAAATATTAGGAGGGATCAACATCCCTCTATCAACAATTAATAGGACAACAGAACATAAAATCAGTAGGGATACAGAGTTCAATAGTGTCATCAACCATCAGAATCTAATTCAACATTAATAGAACCCTTCATTGATAATAACAGAATAGACATTTGAGTACCCACATTACATATACCAAGATGTAGCCTATATCAGCCCATAAAAAAAACCAATAAATTAAAAAGAATTAAAATCACACAAAGCATGTTTTATAACCACCATGAAATTAACCTAAAAAAGAACATTAACGGGAAAATGTCCAACACTTGCAAACCGAGTTATACATTTAAACAATCAATTGGTCAAAGAAGTCTTGAGAGAATTTAAAAACACATAGAACTGAATGAAAATGAAAATACAGCAGATCAAAATTTGTTACATACAGCTAATGCAATGCTGAGAGGTAAATTTGTAGAACTAAATCTATATAAGCAAGGAAAATCTCAAATAAAGAATCTATATTCCCACCTCACGAATCTGTAAAAAGAACAAAATATACTCAGAGCAAGCAGAAGGAAGGAAATAATAAAGATAAGAGTAGTAATCAATGAAATTGAAAACAGACAAACAATTCTATGCAGGAAAAAAATCTATGAAAAAATAGCTAGTTTTTGAAAAGATCAATAAAACTGACAAACCACAAACAAGACTGATAAACAAAAAAGAGAGATGACATGAATTACCAATATCAGGAATGAAACAGGGACATTTCTATAGATTCTGTTGAATTCAAAAGAATAAGAAGCAAATACTATAAATAACTATACACACAAATATGACATCTTAGATGAGAGGCACAAACTATAATTCACTCATTATGAAATAGATCATTTGACTATCCATATAATTTAAGAAAATTGGATTTGTAATATAAATCCAAAAGCATATACAATAGTCAAGTGGGGATTATTCCCAGGATGCAAAATTGGTTCAATCTTCAAAAATCAGTTTATAATCTGAAGTATTAACATAGTAAAGAAGAAAAATCATATGATTATATCACTTGATACAGAAAAAGTGAAAATAAAATTCAAAATGTACATAAGAGAAACTCTGAGAGAGTATCTACAAAAAACATACACACAAAATATAGACCTAAGAGCCATCATTATACTTAATAGTGAATGACTGAATACTTTCCCCCTAAGCTTAGGAACAAGGCAAGGATGCTAACACTCACCACTTTTATTCAACATGAGGCTCGTGAGTACAATCAGAAAAGAAAAGAAAATACAAACCAAATGGAAGAAAGAAACACAGTCTCTCTCTGCAGGTGTCACAATTACCTACATAAATAAACTAAAGAACTCTACCAAAAGATTCTAAAATTAACAAGTTAGATTAGCAAGGTCATAGGATACAAAATAAACATTTGAAAATTAATTTTATTTCTATATACTAAAAATAAACATGTAGACACTAAAATTAAAAATATAATATGTACTTGTATTCTGACAAATACAAAATGCTGATGAAAAATATCAAAGAAGATCTGAATAAATAGAGAGACAAACTGTATTTATGGATTGAAAAACTCAACACAGTCAAGATGTCAATTCTTCCCAAATTTTATACAGGTTTAATGCTATTCCTATAAAAATGTCAGCACGTTTTCTGTATATACAGAAAAGATTACTCTAAAATTTATGTCAAAATGCAATGGAACTAGAATAGCTAAAATAATTTTTTTTATGAAGTGATCACCTCGATAAGTGTAGTAAGAGGATTTTATTTTTAAGTATATTTTATTGATTATACTATTACAGTTTTCCCAATTTCCCCCCTTTACCCACCCTCCATGCTGTACCCCCCAACCCTCCAGCATTGCCCCTCCCCCTTAGTTCAGGTCCATGGGTTGTACATATAAGTTCTTTGAATTCTCTGTTTCCTATACCATTTTGACTTCTCCTCATCTATTTTATACGTACCAATTGCACTTCTTCCCTGTACCTTTTCTCCCAGTCCTCTCCTCCCCCTCCTCACTGAAAACCCTCCATGTGATGTTCACTTCTCTGATTCTGTTCCTGTTCTAGCTGTTTGCTTACTTTTTGTTTTTCTTTTTTTTAGGTTCATTTGTTGATAGTTGTGAGTTTGTTGTCATTTTACTGTTCATATTTTTTTATCTTCTTCAATTTCTTAGATAAGTCCCTTTAACATTTCATATAAAAAGGGCTTCGTGGTGTTGAACTCCTTTAACTTGACCTTATCTGTGAAGCACTTTATCTATTCTTCCATTCTAAATGATAGTTTTGCTGGATAGAGTAATCTTGGATGTAGGTCCTTGTCTTTCATGACTTCAAATATTTCTTTCCAGCCCCTTCTTCTCTGTAAGGTTTCCTGTGAGAAATCAGCTGATAGTCTTATGGGAACTCCTTTGTAGGTAACTCTCTCCTTTCCTCTTGCTGTTTTTAAGATTCTCTCTTTATCTTTAATCTTGGGTAACTTAATGATGATGTGCTTTGGTGTGTTCCTCTTTGGGTCCAACTTATTTGGGACTCTCTGGGCTTCCTGGGCTTTCTGGAAGTCTATTTCCTTTGCCAGATTGCAGAAGTTTTCCTTCATCATTTGTTCAAATAAGTTTTCAATTTCTTGCTCTTGTTCTTCTCCTTCTGGCACCCCTATAATTCGGATATTGGAAAGTTTAAAGTTGTCCCAGAGGTTCCTAAGCTTCTCTTCATTTTTTTTTTTAATTCTGGTTTCTTCATTCTGTTCTGGTTGGATGTTTATTTCTTCCTTCTTGTCCAAACTGTTGATTTGAGTCCTGATTCCCTTCCTGTCACTGCTGGTTCCCTGAATATTTTGCTTCATTTCACTTTGGGTATCTTTCATTTGTTCTTTCATTTTTCAATCGAGCTCAATCATTTCGGTGAGCATTTTGATTACCAGGGCTTTAAACTGTCCATCAAATAGGGTGGCTGTCTCCTCATCACTTAGCTCTCTTTCTGGAGTTTTGCTGTGTTCTTTCATTTGGGCCCTGTCTCTTTGTCTTGGCACACCTGTTAATTTTTAAGGGGGCGGGGCCTTAGGTATTCACCAGAGAAGGGCAACACTCCTTTCTGTGCTGTGGCACTGCCTGTGGGGGAGGAGACAGAGAGCAAACAATGTAGCTCCCCTGCTCAACTCTAGCTCCACTTTCCAACAAACCCTATGTGAGACTGGGAATTTCTCCCACCACAACAACCCCACTGTAGTCCACAGTCAGCTCTGAGTCTCAGTTTCCTGTTCAGCCAGCCCCGCCTTCATGGTTTGCCACCTTGCCCCAAGTTCTCTCTGTCCACCTGTCTTACTGGTCTGGTTGTTCTGGTTGACTGTTTCTTTAATTCCTTGGTTGTCAGAGTTCCATGCAGTTTGATTTTCTGGCACTTATGATTATATATTGATTTTAGATTGCTTGCTATCCTCCTTTTGGTTGTGCAAGGAAGTGAAAGGTTTCTACCTACGCCTCTATCTTGGCTGGAACCTGCTAAAATAATTTTGAAAAAGACTAAGTGGTAAGAATCAGTCTATCCAATATCAAAACTTATTACTATGTCAGTGTGGAAAAAGTCCAGCCATTGCTAATGTAAGAACAGTTTGTGTGACATCGATGTAACCTAATAGCCAAGGAGAGTGGACTGGAATGCGCATGCTTAAACAATAACAACCTCACTATACTACTCAGTGGGGATTGTAGATGCTGTTGAGTGAGCACGTGTAAGGTGTGGCCATCACATTCAAAATGACTGGGCGAATACAGCAAAAAGTCTGCATCAAATTTTGCATTAACCTTGAACATTCCTCTACAGAAACGATTCAGATGACTCATAAGGCCACACCTATGGGCAACTGGTGATTGGCAGCTTCATCAAGACAATGCACCCTCTCATGCATCACATCTCATGTAGAGTTTTTTAGTGAAACTTCAAATCACCCAGGTGACTCAGCACCCCTACGGCCCAGATTTGGTGCCCTGATACTTCTAACTTTATCCAAAACTAAAATCACCTTTGAAAGGGAAGAGATTTCAGACCATTGATGTAATTCAGGAAAATACGATGGGAAAGCTGATGGCTATTGGGACAACTGTGTGAAGTCCCAAGGTGCCTACTTTGAAGTGGACTGAGGCGCCATTGTCCTATTTACTACTTTTCTTGTATCTTGTATCTTCTTCAGTAAATGTCTCTTTTGTCCATATTACATGGCCGGATACTTTCTGGATAGCTATAGTAAATCAAGACTGTGTGGTACTTGTCTGGAGAGACAGACACATAGATCAATGGAACCAAATATAGAACCTAGACATATAAGGGAGGACCCCGCAAAATTGAATTTATTTATACAAAATTGTATATTTGTTCTTGCATGTTTAAACTTTACCTTCAAAGTATTCTCCATTCAATTCAATACACCTATCAAGACTTTTTTCCACTGCTCAAAACAGTTTTTGAACTCATTGATTTTGATGACATGTAGTGCTTCTGCCATTTTTTGTATCACTTCTTTCACATCTGCAAAATGTTTCTCTTTGAGGACTTTTTTCATCCTGGAAACAAAATAAAGTTGCTCAGGGTGAGATCAGGTGAATAGGGAAGGTGGGGCATTGAGGCAATGCCATTTTTGGTCAAAAACTGCTGAACACTCAGCACTCATAAATCACCCATCATGAAGTAGGCAAACACATTGAAAGAGTGTTCAAAAAAAATTTACTGAAGCCAAATGCAGCCTCTCATAACAATGTCAGCTGGTACACTGATACAGATGGGTTCCTAGAACACTCACCTAGTGGAGGAAGCCTGTACTACAAGGGGCTGCTCTCCAGAAAATAATTCCAGACCCCCTCATATATCCACACATATATGCCCAATTGATTTTGATAAGGTATAAAACAATTTAATGGAGGAAAAATAGCCTTCTCAACAAATGATGCTAGAGAAAGCAGACATCCGTAGGCAAAGAACTGAACCTCAACCTAAACCTCACACTTTATACAAAAACAAACTTATCATGGGTCACAGAATTAAATGTAAAATGTAAAACTATAAAACAATATAAAATAGGAGAAATATTTGTGATATAGGTCTAGAGTCCTTAGCTTAGACTTGACACCAAAAGGATGATCCAGAAAAGGGAAAAAAAGATAAACTGGACTTCATCAAAATTTAAAAATTTGCTCTTCAAAATACCTGTAAAAGAATGCAAAGATAAAAAAGAAAAATTGAGACAAAAGAAATATTTGCAAAACACATATACAACAAAGGACTACCATCTAGACTGTAAAAGGATTTTTAAATTCAACAGTTTAAAAAAAATAGCCAATTAGGAAATGGGCAAAACATATTTTCCTGAAAAGGATATACTGATGGCAGTAAACACATGAAAAAGATGTTCAACATCATAAGCCATTAGGGAAATGCAAATTAAAACCACGATAAGATATCACTGTACGTCTATCAGAATGGTTAATTAAAAACAGAGATAATACTAAATGCTGATGAGGATGAGAAGAAATTGAATCATTCATGCATTTCTGGTAATGTAAAATGGTACAGTCACTCTTGAAAACAATTTGGCAGTTTCTCAAAAGGTTACATACTGTATCATTTCATTGATTTAACATTCTTAAGAAAAGAAACTTATACAAATGGAGACAAGCTTACTGCTTGCGCAAGGTTAAGGTGAAAGTGGGGGTGGGAGAGAAGTGAATATGGCCAGGACGACAGCAGAGATTGTTGTGTTGAGGGAAACTTCTGTCTTAATTGTATCCATGTCAATAGTGAGGTTGTGACATTAACTGTAGTTTTACAAGATGTTACCGTTAGGGGAATCTGGAAAAGTGAACACTGGATGTCTGGACTGTTTCTTATGGCTGCATATGAACCTTCAATTATCTCAAAATAAAAAGTTAAATTTTTTAAATGTATGTTTGTCTTTTGGGGCTTCTGTGTGAATGGTTTGTAATTCCATGGTCTTTGATTTTTATGTGTCATTAATAGTAACCTAATAAGTGAGTTATTCAGAGTTCTCTAAAACTTGAAGTTCATTAATTAGAACTAGAAGATTATTATAGCTTTTAATTCTGAATTTTACCAAGAAATCCGTCCACCAGCGGAGAACTGTGATGCTCTGTGCATGTGCATGCCATTGGACCATTGGAACCACTAAGCTATGGGAGTAGGGAACATTGTACTGCTGCCTTACTTGATTGTAATTTTCAGTTCCCCCTACTGGTGTTTTCTTGTTTGTTTTTTATCTTAAATTATTCTTGGTTTAGCCTCACAATGACTAATTGAGTTTTGGTAGGGTTGTTTGCTTAACCTAGCAATATGTAAAAGTTCCTATTTGTGTGAGCAAGTCTATCTTATAACTTTCCAGTATCTTGCACACATCTTTTGTGCTGTGGTTCAAAATGAGTCATCCTCACCTGTATTGCTAAAGTCAATATATGCAGAATCCTAAAAGGATTTGCTTGAACAGTGACTCTTCATTGTTATCACTGAATTAGTTATCTTTCCACTGGAAAGTGGGAAGAGCTTGGGTGGTTGGATTGTGAGGTCTTTTGTCCCCCTAACTGCCAATGGAAAAAGAGTACGAAGGCTTCGACCTTGGACTTTCCAGTGTGACTATTAATTTTCCTAGCTGAGTTAACAGCAAAAAGTTCAGATTGGAGTTGCTATCAAGTGCAGATATCATGTTATTAAGTGAAACAAGGCCCAGATACATTGAACACCAAGTGTATAAATGGCAATAATGACTTTTGTTATGAACGTTATTGACTCTGATTTCATTAATGTCCAGGTGGACGCTCTTCCTATTTCAGTCCAAGGATGCACTGTTAAGAATGAGTTTTCTTTCCCACAGAACAAAGTGGGCTTTGTACACTTGCTGGTGCCATTTGTGGCAGAGAACTTTCTCAGATTGCTTTGGAATGATGAAGAGTGTGTCTCTCATCCAAGAACTGAAATGATACCTTCAGGTGAGTCCAGAGTCCAAATCCTCAAAGGAGGGATTTAGGAAAACATTTGAGAGGATCAGGTTTAAACCAAACAATTCCTAAAGAAGAAATTCCATTCAAGTTCTTTCTTTAAAACAGGAAATTAAACAGAGTCATTATAAGGCAAACTCAAGAGACTGGTAGCACCATCTCTTCCTACTGTTAGTTGCATGAATTTCATTTTGGGTAATCTGCAATTTGAAAACTCTATTTAAATATGATCCTGGTAACCATAGCTCCTTTAAAGTACAACGATCAGAATTTAGGCAAAATGTGTCATTTTAGAAACATATAATATATATACCTAAAGTACAACTCCTTGCATAATTATCAAGATTTAAGTCTCCTAAAGTATTATTGTAAGTATTTCATTAAATTCATGGGCCTATTTCCAAAACTGTTGTAGCAGTGAAGAAGGCCAGATTATGGAACATTCTTTCAAGACCCTGGTAGTTAACATACTTTATTAAAATTACTTGAGGCAAGCCAGAAAGCTGAACCGGTGAAACAGGCACAGGTTGTCACACTTTCCAGATGTTTTTATTTTTAAGTTTCATTATATGAATATCAGCAGAATAGCCAATGCTATGTAAAGGCAGCAAGACCAAAACCCCACCCGGTAAATAACTCTCTCAATTGCTTTCAAGAAAGCCTTCTCTCCACAACTGAATTGCACATTGTTCTTTATGAACACAAGAAGAAAGACTTCATACACATCCTCTAAAATTCTTACCAGGGCAGAATGTTGATGCTAACTCCTCTTGAAACATTTAATGTTGAATACTTAAAATTAATCTGATTTTATTGGGGGAGGGGACATTTCTATGTGCAAAAGTGAGGGATTTGGGGAAAACTGTTTAATTCAGTCAAGGTCTTCACTTGTTTTACTCAGTGAGATGTCCTCTAACAGATCAGACTTAAAGAGGCCTAGAGGTGGGAGCATGCCTGGCATATTTAAGGAAGGGTAAGGAGCCATGTAAAGGAGCAGCGAGGGGGTGAGGAAACTGTCAGAGATGAAGCTGGGGTAACAGGGCCAGACTGCATCAAGCCTTGAAGCCCAGTGGGAAGACTTTGGTTTTTTACACTGAATAAGAAAGGGAGCCATCAGAGCCTTTCCTGCAGAGTAGTGACAAGATATTGAACTGTGCTTAGAGTCAACATCCCTGGAACCCCAGATCCCCAAATGGAAATCAGGCCCTTTTGGGAAGTAGGGAGGGGAGCAGATGTTGGGGAGACAGCCAACAATGTGTAGAACACACTCAATTTTCCCACAGTGAATGATAGAAAGAAAATAAAACAAAGTATGCTTTTGAAACCAGGAATACTCACACATGTGTAACACATACACACAAACAGAGAGAAGGAGAAAGAGAAATTCTACATCCCAAATACCTTTGTAGCCATGACAAAGGGAACAAATTAGAGAAACAAAAGAATTTAAAATCACTGAAGTGCTTTGATCAAAACTAATTATTAAAAAAAAAAATAAGGGTCACTTTGAGGAGTTCAGACTCCTCGGGAGTACATCTTCTTGGTTCCATCTGTCCAGTGTTACAGGAAACAGTCTGTTTGGCAGTTAACTGTGTCTACAATTCTTACATAAAATATGTTAAACATCTGTCCCTGATCAACTTAAATATCACTGTTTTTATTGTATCTAATGCTAGCCCATCAAAATGTAACTTACAAGAATTTTTGTTTTGTTTTGTTTTCTTAGGCCATTTTAAGAACTCTTTTTTTTTTTTTTTGCAGAATAATAATTCTCTCAGTACTAGAAGGGAAAACTAAAAGTATGACAATTACTCGGTTTCTTTGTAGGTCAGTATCAATAATTTGGAGACAACATGGGATAAATTGAATCCCTGTTTAAATATTTGTCCACACTTGTTGCAACTAATAGATAAGAGATACTTCTTTTTGTTACACAGGACAACACTGAACCCATCTTCCATGAAAGAATGAATTTCCATCAGTACTACACACTAGCCATAATTTGGACACCCTATGCAACACAATAAATACTACCCATCATTGACACTACCCTGTGCCAGGTACTGACCTGCTTTTCACACAATAGTCCAGCTTCGCTACTATAGCTGTGTGGCCTTGGGCAATGCACTTAATATCTCTGAGCCTCAGTTCTCTCATCTGTAAAATGGAGAGAACCTCATAGAGGTGTGAAAACTAAATGAGTTAATGCGTGTAAAGTACTTAGAACAGTCCCTGGCACATCGTAAGTACTAAATGTATGGCCTATTTATCTAATTTAATAATCCTCACAACAAATTTATAAGGTAATACCATTATGTTCTGCATCTTATTGATTGAAGGTAAGAGAAAATAAATGAAAACAGCAACGGCTGTGACTAATACCAAAAACTGGGCTAAGCAAGTTATAAACATTATCACTAATGTTTACCATGTTCTTATCACCATTGGGAAACAATATCTCAAAGACATTCAAGCCCCATGGCTGGATTGATGGAGCCAGGAATCAAACCAAAATCTTCTGATAGGAGTATCTGTGCTCTCTCTGTCACACCAGCCTACTTTCATCCTTTCGGAGTTTGGTCTACATGGTAAAAATCAGTTCTGAAATAGATTTTCCTTGAATTGGCCAGTGGATTTTGAATACTTTGCTTTCTTCAAATAAGTAAGTTTGGATCTTAAAATCATGATTTTGAAAAAATGTTTTTACTTAAATGGTATCCTTTTTCTCAACTACTATAATTATTTTTGGTTAGGAAATTAAAGTGATTTTTAATGGACTTTAAAAATGATTCTTGATATGATCCTATCTCAGGAAATGAATTGGCTGTGGGAGGATGGGTGATGTGCTCACGGGCTTGAACACCAGCAGTCCCTGAGCACCAGAGCCAGAGTTTCCTTACTTTAGCAACAAGCTTTAAAGGAACAGAATATTGGTGTGAATGTGAGATGGAACCATGTTCCTCACAGCGAAGTTCAGGGATGATCCTGCATCAAATCGTCTGGGCTGGTGTTTAGAAAAGGTGAGGATTCTTGGGCTGGAGTGACCAAATCCAGAGATTTGAGGGAGGAGCCAGCTGTCTGCCCTGTAAAAAGCCCACATTATGGTCCACGTGCATGGTACGGGTTGGAACTGCTGCTTTACACCTTTTCATCATCCTCATCATCTTTAGAGCAAGCACCCAAAATCAGAATGGAGATCTTTACATATAAGCGATCAAACAAAAGGAAATCTCTTACCACCAGTCAAGGAAAGATGGAGAACAGAGAGAATGAGGAATTACAGTCAGGAGAGAATACGAATATATCTCCCTCATGCTCTAATCCCCTAAACTTGGTTTGTGTTACTAATTCAAACCCATAAACACAATGATCCAAAGAACCTCAGATGCTGGGTTTTCTCTCCGTCCCATACCACCTGCTGCTTAGCCACCAGATACACAGCCTGCATCAGAGGAGGTATCTGGGCCTCCTTTCAGCCTGCCTGATGCTATTAGTATAGTTTCACAAATCTGTAAATTACAGGTGATATTTGCATATCCTATTCCAGATTAGAACCAGGCTTCTCAATGAGATGGTGGGAATGGCAGGGGACATAGAAATAATGACTGAGAATTTAGAATGGTCTCTCTTTGGCTAAACACTTTATGTGCAGTGTTTCAGTTTATAAACCCAAAAGGTAGTTCCTCTTTTATCCCCATTTTGTAGATGAGGAAACAGAGGCACAGAGAGGTTGTGTTATTTCTCAGAGCATTGGGACAGTGGGATGGAAGCACATTACTCCAATTATTCTACAACTTCCTTGGTTTGGCCTCAATTAAGCACAGAATCCCATAAGGTAGTCACCAACCAATTAATTCAGTCAGGTACAGAAAGTAGAGAAAAAAAGGGCGTATATTTTTACCCACATACCTTTGACTTTTGAATACAACTGTGACTGAGTCTGAGTTGAACGTAACAGGCAGACAGTGTCTGAAGCAAACAGATGACAATTTTGTGTAGAACAATCATGTTTCAGTTTCAGGGATAGGCTTTTTTTTCCCGGGGTTGGTAGCAAGGCCCCAGTCAGCTCTGGGTCTGTGTGGTTAAGGCAGCTGACATTTGTTGGGTAATCACCATGTGTCAAGCTACTGGGTGGGACTTCCCATACATTTCTTCATTTAACCATCAAAACCACCCCAGAACCGTGGTGATAACTACTGTGATCCCATTTTCCAGATGAGGCAAATGAGGTGTCGAGTGGATCCAGACTTTCAGTGAGGCCTGTGTGACCCCAGAGCCTGAGCTACTCTGCTGTTTTAGGGTCTCCAGAGAAACAGAACCAATTGGACTTATGAAGATATATGTAAAACGAGGTTCATTATAGGAATGGGCTCATGTGATTATGGAGATGGAGAAGTCCCATGATCTGCTATCTGCAAATTGCAGAACCAGGAAAGCAGTGGTGCAAGTCAATCTGAGTTCAAAACCCAAGAACCAGGGAAGCCGATGTTGTGAGTTACTGTTTGAGTCCAAAAGCCTGAGAAAAACAAGCACCAATGCCCAAAAGCAGCAGATGGATGTCCCAGCTCAAGCAAATTTGCCCTACTTCCACATTTTTGTTTCATTCAGGCCCCCAAAACATTGGATGATGTCCACCCACATTGGTGGGGGAGATCTTTACTCAGTCTACTGATTCAAATGCTAATCTCTATCTGACACACCTTCACAGATATACCCAAAAGTAATGTTTTACCAGCTATCCAGGCATCCCTTAGCCCATCGAGTTGATCTATAAAAGCAACCATCACCCTTGCTTTTCCAGCATAAGGTAATCTGTGGGAAGAAGCCGGTGTTTGGAATTCTAAGTCTAACTTTGCCATTCCCACACTTGGCAAGTCTGTGACAGTTCCTGTGATCTATCTGGACTTGAGCCTCTTCCATTCACAAAATTGCAGACATGGTCCCAATTATTTTACAAACCACCAATCACTCCTTCAAAAATCTGGAATTTGCCATGATAGAAACCAAAAGTCTACCTTTTTTTTCCCCTGAGAAACACAATTTTATAGGCATTCTGTTATCATAGTATCATAGGAAGGGTTTTAAGGAATGGAACTGTAGTTGTTCTACAGAAATGCATTAGATGGAGACAACCAATTTTGCCTTCTAACTAGAATAAAATCCCCATGTTCTACCAAGAAGTCTTCTCCCAACTTCTGGGATGAGAACTGCTCCACTAAATAAAGTTATAATTTCATTCCTTCTGACACTAAAGTTTAACCAGTCTATGACCAGGTTGCTCAGTGAAAGAACAATTTGCATACCGTGATCCATTTATCTATTGCTTTTTTACTACAAACGAAAGGACACCAGGAAGACAGGGAAAGCATTGCAAGATGTTTGAAGTATGCTGAGAAATAAGAGCAATACTGATAGTTAATAAAGCATATCATTGAATAAAACAGGTAATTAGCTATGATAATAGAAATATAAACAGCACCTAATTAGCAGAACTTTTCATTACTTAGTGTAGACAGTAAACATTTGGTATATTGCTATCACACCCACATGCAAAATTTCTCAGCTGGTCTTGGCCCAAATAACTGCGTGGTAGTGAAGATGTCCAAAACAGTTGAGCAGTCACGATGCTGATGTTTTTGTATTCATACCATTTCCAGTGAGCCAAAGACAATGTGAATATGAATTGGGAGTGTTCTATGTTATCAAACTAAGTTTCTTTACTCTAAAAATTGCCTTCATCTGATGTCTGTGTTGCAGCAGTTTGTATTCCCATGGAAATAACCCTTTATCCCCTGCCTTCCGTAACTGTGTTATGGAGAAGAGCCTTTGTTTCTTGGTCAGCAGTAGTCTGGTCTCCATGCCCACAGATCTGCTCTGGATAGAGTTTCCAATGACCACCATGTTGACAAACCAATAGATACATTTTCCTCCTTATTCTTCTTGATTTCTTTGCTAGTTTTTACTCTGTTTTCCATCCTTTCTTTAAAAACACATGCTGCTCTCGGATGCTCCTCTTTTATGCTTTTCTCTTCCCCTTTTGGCTAGACCTTCTCCATCTTCTTTGCGAGCTCTCATTCTTCAGCCCACTTTAAATGGCACTTCACTAGTGATCATCCACTCCTCCCTCCATGAATAATCACTGTGCAATCTCATGCCTACACAATTATAATTAAGTTATTGCTTCTTTTACATTCTTATGGCAGTGCCTTAATTCCAGCACTTGTCACTTGCTTCCTGGATTATTTTAATGTCCTCCTAATTTTCCTCCTTGCTCCCAATTTGACATCTCTTTTCAATCCATTCTGTACCAATATTTCCAAATTGCACATTTGATCTTGTTCTATGTTCTCTGCTCTGTGGGCGCCTTTGAACAAAGTCATCTTTAGTATGAGACAGGGTATTTTATAACTCCTCAGATTAAGGATCTCTAGGGCTGAGGTGGTAGAAGCAATGGCTGCTGTCACAAACAGGCCTGCTTTCTGGGAGAAAGCTGTACAAAGTCCAAACTGAGGGGACGGGGATGCCCAGGATCTCCAGTGGCAGGGACCTTGACATCTGAAACAAGGTTGCCAAAATGCATTCTGATCATTAATAAACTCTTTCTCGTCAAGTTCATTTTGGTTTAAGGACACAGTATATGGACAAAGCAGGGAGAATCGGTAACCATCTGACTCAAGGAAACCAGGGAAGTCACTAGCCTGTATTTCTATTTCTCCACCAGAATGTCATAGTGCCTGTTTCGATAGGATTAGATTAATCTGTTAGTGATATCAAATCCCCCAAAACAGAAACCCAGTGGAAGTTTCATTCTCTCTTACATAAACAAAATCCAAAGGTAAGCTGCCCAGGGCTGGTGGTGTCCTCCCTCATCATCAGGCACGGGCTTCTTTCAGCTTCCTGCTCCATTGTCATCAACACAATGTCTACCTCATGATCCAAACTGACTACTTGACCCCCCACCTTCCTGTCTGCGTTCCAGCCAATAGGAACACAGACACAAAGATCACACCATCTTCCATCAAAGACACTTCCTGGTAGATCCATAGACCACTCTCTTTGCATACCAATTAGCCAAAACTCAATGTCATGGTTATCTTAGCTACAGAGGAGACTGGGAGATAGAATTTTTGTAGGGGCAGTCATGGTCTTAGCTAAAGAATGGGTATTTTGTTATCAAGGCAAAAGGGGCATATTTACCTGTAGGAACACTATCAACTTTTGCTGCAGTGCCTGAAAGTCCTATTTCAGAGATGTAGACCTTTAGTGCTGAAAAAATTTTAGAGACAGATCCAATGATCTCTATTAGGTAACATCATGATTCTTCAGCAGGCTTTGATTTTTCAGTTACCTTCCAATGTGACATCAAGATCAAGGGGATGTCAGGGAAGGAGGGAAGGTTACCACTAAAAGACAGAGAAGTTATAAAACCAGAAGGAATAAGATATTGAAGATCCACATTGCATTAATGATTTCAGGTGGCTGGGTGGGGGTAGGAGTGGCAATAAAACAGAGAAGTTAGGATCAATTTTTCTATGTGGTCTTGGAATCACTTTTCCTCCTCTTTAAAATAGGAATAATTGGGCCAAGATGGCGGTGTAGGTGGACGCACTGCACCGCCGCTCACAACCAGAGTTTAAACAACGAACTCAATAGCGAAAACTAAACAACCAGAACAGACAGAATCGAACTAAAGGGAAGTCCGACACCCAGGAGGTTGGGGAGGACGAACATCCAGGCCGGTAAGTGGGGCAGAACCAAGCGCAGGAGCGGAGTGAGAGGCAGTTTGCCTGGAAGGACTCACCCCGCGAGCGCCTAACCAAAGCACAACCCCAAGCAACGGGTGAACCTCGCCGGCCGGCAGTGTAACTGGATAGGCCAGTGGGAACCAGCAGGGAAGAGACTGGTGGAAAAGGCAGTGGGGAACTGGGGAGCAAAGAGTGATTGGGAGCGTTGGTGAACAGCAGACGCCATTGCTCCTTCCCAGGCCCCACCCCCAGAGGAAACGTCACAAAAAAGCGACCCAGGTTACCAGGCACCGACAAACACCTAAGACTCCGACAGCTGCGCCGAGATAAAAAAGAATGCAAATGGCCAAAATGAAAGATCAGAACAAATTACAACTAACGGACGAAGAGATAACCAAATTAACAGATGCCCAGTTTAAAACGCTGGTAATCAGGATGCTCACAAAACTGGAAGACATAGTTGAACAAATGAGGAATACGATAAAGATAATGGAGGAAGATTTACAGGGAACCAATAGGGAAAAAAAGGAAGCTGGGACTCAAATCAATGGGGTGGACCAGAAGGAAGAAACAAGAATTCAAAAAAATGAGGAGGGTCTCAGGAACCTCAGAGACATTTGTAAACGACCCAACATCCGGATCATAGGGCTGCCAGAAGGACAAGAGGAAGACCAAGAAATTGAATGAATTTTTGAACAGATAATGAATGAGAACTTCCCAAATCTGG
>PVJI01009205.1:0-66727 GCA_004026765.1 Micronycteris hirsuta
AAAAAAAATGAGGACTATTGTACTTTTTCTCATTTTTTAAACTTTGTGTAGTATTATCTTTACTATTTTCTTTAGTATTCTCTCCATTACGCTGTTACTAATTCCATTATTTGGGCTCCATCCATTATTTAGTAAGGTCTGATGAAACTGTCTCTTCCCTGACATATCTTTGCTGACTTGTGGGTATGGTAAACAGCTTTAATAAACTTCTCATGCTTAGACTAATTGTAGTCACAAAATAGAGAAATGCTATGCTTTTGTTCTGTTATTCAAGGGCAAGAGTCATCATTGTTTCCTCTCTCCTGTGATATTTTGCTTCTGTACCATTACCCCTTGGTTTTAGCAACTAGCTCATTTGATATGTAATAGAGTTCAGATTCCTTTGGAACTAGAAAATTACTCTAAAAAATATATATATAAGAGTTAAAGTATATATGCAAATTGGGGTATATTAGGCATATTAATAATTAAAAATATAAAAATAAACAGGTAGTACGATTGCATTCTATATATTATATACATGAAATAGAGTGGAACCAGAGTGACAATATATAATATATGGTATTTCTTATAATTGACTGCATCTGCTCACATTGAAAACTGTTGAAGAAATGTCTTTTAAAATGTCATTAACCTGAACTATATTTATAAAGTCAAATTAAGTGTAAAATAAAGAATGGTATATAAATGGCAATCAACATGTTATCATCATGTTTAAAAGATAATAAAAATTAATTATTCTTCAAATCTTTAGAATTGACCTTAGTTTTCCCTTGATCATGATTATCATTTTTGGCC
The DNA here is from genome assembly GCA_004026765.1 of Micronycteris hirsuta. Taxonomy (NCBI): domain Eukaryota; kingdom Metazoa; phylum Chordata; class Mammalia; order Chiroptera; family Phyllostomidae; genus Micronycteris; species Micronycteris hirsuta. The sequence continues at coordinate 799 of PVJI01009205.1, forward strand.
TAAAACATTCATCTAAATTCAAAGGATGTTTATAAATAAATGCATAATTATAGCTGATAGTAACGAGTTTTACAGATCATCTGGGTGACATCCAAAATTTGAGATGACTGAGGGTTATCCGATTGTAAAAGTTCAAGAAGTTCAATTTCACAAACATTTTAGTAACCTAGTTATATTGTGGGAACTCAAATGTTGAAGATGTTGAATAAAATATATTCCTTTTGCTTAAAGCTATCGTCTACTGAAGGAGAAGATTCAAGTACAATGTTACCCTATAACAAGTACTGTGGTGGGCTTGGAATAAGTTACTATGGGAAGACAAGACTAAGTTATAACATTATTCCTGAGGATAATGAAAGATGCTACATAATAAACTAGTATTTCTGTAAGGACAAAATGATATGTTAAATATTGGGGTAAGATGGAGAAGCCATTTTAAGCAGAGGGCCCAGAAAGTTTCAAGAAAGGGAAACCTAAGAGTGTACTGACATAGACTCTCTCCTTGACCAAACTTTACTCCGGCTCCTCTGAGCCCTTTTCTGTGAGGCCTGGACATTGGCCTTTCTGTCTTTTGCCTGCCTAGCCCAGTTTGAGCAAGAATCCTGCTAAGTCAATTGAGCAAGAATCCCCCTATGCTTGACGTGTCTGCTCAGTAATTTTCCATCCATTGACCATTTACTCTGCTCATTGACTCTAAGTCCCCTGCTGTGTTCTAGCATTCACAGTTGAGCACAATCACTTTCCTCTGCGGCAGCACACCCAATGCGATAGTTTTAAATAAAGTCATTCTTGCCATTTTTGTAAGTGTCAGAATAATTTTTCTTTAACATTTCGATACACCCGAATATCTTTATTCAGTATGATTTAGGAATTGAGAGAGATCCAAAATATTCCAGTTCTTAAGGACTTACGCTGTGTTTCAGAAGACAGATAAATACTAAGCATACTGACAAAATATAATAAAGTTACATATAAATAATTTTAGGCTCTGGGGAATGATTTAATTCCAATTTGGTGGAAATTGGAAAGGCTTCCAGGAGTAAGAAACATTTTACAGAGTCATCATGAAAGAATAACATGTCACTAAGCAGACAAAAGAGTGACACTGGGAAAAATGCATTCCAGACAGAGGGAAATGGGCATATTAGACTTGAAAGAAAGAGAAAAATAGGCCTATCTAGAATCAAGAAAAAAGGATTGGTCAGTAGAAACAGACACTATGATACCTGATATGTCAAAAGTAGCTAAAAAGAATTTTAAAATCCTATTATACAAAAAAAAAATCTCTATCATACATACATTCAAGCCGATGAAGGAAAAGATAGCCATGGTGAGTAAAACAATGAAAAATAAAAATCCATCCAAGTGCCTGGAATGGAAATGGAAATTCAAGAACATAAAAATAAAATATCTGGAAAAATGAATGGGATTATCAGAAGTTTGGAGATTGCAAAATAAATAAATAAATATGTGAATTTGCAAAACAAAGAAAAAACACTACAGGCCGATATTGCTGATGAACATAGACACTAAAATATTCAACTAAATATTCACAAATGGCATCCAGCAATATATAAAAAGATGAGACAACACGATCAAGTGGGATTCAACCCAGGGACACAAGGATGGTACAATATTTGCATATCAATAAACATAATACATCACATAAACAAAGCAAAAACAAAAATCCCATGATCATAGCAATAGATGTAGCAAAAGCATTTAATAAGGTACAGCATTCATTTATGATAAAAACACTCAGCAAAGTGGAAATAGAGGGAGCATACCTGAAAATAATAAAAACCATATATGAGAAACCTACAGCCAACATCATACTCAATGGGCAAAAACTAAAAGCTTTCCCAATAAGATCAGGAACAGGACAAGGATATCTGCTTTGACCACTTCTATTCAACATAGTATTGGAAGTCCTAGCCACAGCAATCAAACACAAAAATAAATAAAAGTCATCCAAATCAAACAGGGGGAAGCAAAACTGTCATTGTTTGCAGATAACATGATAGTGTACATAGAAAATCCTATAGACTTCATCAAAAAACTACGTTACTTAATACATGAATTTAGTAAAACAGCAGGATACAAAGTCAATATTCAGAAATCCAAGGCACTTTTGTATACCATCAATGAAATATCAAAAACAGAAATCAGGAAAAAAATCCCATTTAATATAGCAACAAGAAAAATAAACTACCTAGGAATTAATCTAACCATGGAGGTAAAAGACCTATACTCACAAAACTATTCAACACTGAAGAAAGAAATTAAAGAAGACACAAACAAATGGAAGCATGTACCATAGTCATGGATGGGAAGAATTAACATTGTCAAAATGTCCATACTACCCAAAGCAATTTATAGATTCAGTGCAATCCCTATTAAAATACCAAAGGCATATATCACAGATATAAAACAAACATTTCAAAAATTTATATGGAACCACAAATGGCCCCAAATAGCTGCAGCAATTTTGAGAAAGAAGAACAAAGTAGGAGAGATCACAATACCTGATATAAAACTATATTACAAGGCCATAGTAATCCAAATAGTCTGGGACTGGCATAAGAACAGACACATAGATCAATGAAACAGAATAGAGAGACCAAAAATAAACTCATGCCTCTCTGGTCAATGGATATTTGAAAAAGGGAGCAGAAGCACAAAATGAAGTAAAAATAGCCTATTTGACAAATGGTGTTGGGAGATCTGGATTGCTCCATGCAAAAAAATAAAACTCGATCACCAACTTACGCCATACACAAAAATAAACTCAAGATGGATAAAAGATTTAAATATGTCCTGACACCATAAAAGTCATAGAGGAGAACATAGGCAGGAAAATCTCAGGTATTCCATGCAGCAATATTTTCACCTAGATGCCCCGTAGAACAAAGGACATAAAGGAAAGTATAAACAAATGTGACTTCATCAAAATAAAGTTTCTGCACAGCTAAAGAAAACATCAGAAAAAAAAGGGGAACCAACTGTATGTAAAAATATATTTGCAAATGATACCTTGGACAAGTGTTTGATCTCCAAAGTATATAAAGAACTCACATGACTGTACTTCAGGAAGACAAACAACCCAATTAAAAAATGGGCAAAAGACTTGAACAAACACTTCTCCAAGAAGGACATACAGAGGGTCCAGAGGCATAAGAAAGGATGCTCAGCAACACTAAACATAAGAGAGGTGAAAATTTAAACCACACTGAGATACCACTTCACATCAGTCAGAATGGCCATTATAAACAAATCAACAAACAGTGCTGGTGAGGTTGTGCAGAAAAGGGAAACATAGTGCACTGTTGGTGGGAATGCAGACTGATGCAGTCACTGTGGAAAACAGTATGGAATTTGTTTAGAAAACTAAAAATGAAACTTCCTTTGACCCAGCAATTCCACTGTTGAAATTATACCCTAAGAACCCTGAAACATCAATCAAAAGAATCTATGCACCCCAATGTTCACAGCAGCACAATTTACAGTAGCCAAGTGTTGGAAGCAACCTAAGTGCCCGTCAGTAAATGAATGGATCAAAAAACTGTGGTGCATTTACAGGATGGAATACTACACAGCAGAGAGAAAGAAGGAGCTCCTCCCCTTCATGACAGCATGGATGGAACTGGAGAGCATTATGCTAAGTGAAATAGGCCAGGCTGTGAAAGACAAATACCATATGATCTCACCTATAAGTGGAACCTAATCAACAAAACAAACAAGCGAGCAAAATAGAACCAAAGACATTGAAATAAAGAAAAAACTGGCAATAACCAGAGGGGACGTGGGGGACAGTGGGAGGAAAAAGGGAAGGGTCAACTCAAGGAACATGTATAAAGAACACATGGACAAAGCCAAAAGTGGGTGGGATTGATGGTGGGAGGTGCGGTTGGGTTTGGCTGGGGTCAGGGGGGATAGTGGAGGGCAAATGAAAACAATTGTACTTGAACAACAAATAAAAAATAAATAAAATGAAAAACAAATAAAATAGAATATGTGAATGTGAAGATGTGCACATAGCAATAATTTAACCTGAATTTCAAGAGACAAAAGTTTTGAGAGAATATTAACAGAGCCTCAGCATTATGTGGGACAATATTAAGAAATTTGTTATAAATAAATTGGAATTCATGAAAATGAAGAGAGTGAATGATTCAGAAAAAACAAATTGTTCAAAGTATTTGAACAAATAACTGCCAAAATTTTAAATATTTTAAAAGGTGTCCAGATCCAGCAACCTAAATAAACTTAACTAGGACGAATGAAAAGAAACAATCACATCATAGCCAAATCCCGAAGATAAAGATAAATCTTAAAATACCCAGAGAAATATGGCACCTTTCTCAGAGAAACATGGCACATCTTTCAGTTATCAAGGATATGCATATAAAACCACAATGACGCAAAATCACACATCATGAAAATGGGACAAATTAAAAGGAATGTAAACACCAAATGTTTCTAAAGATTGAAATCCACTTTTATACGGTAGTGGGATAAGCTCCAGTTGCCCACGGTGGAAAATGATTTCTTTCCTTCTTTCCCTGCATTTTTCTTCTTTTTTCTGTCTTCTCTCCTTTACCTGTCTTTGTCATAATTCACATAAATTATTTGCACATGAATCCTTGATTTAGAGTCTGATTTTATAAGAATAGACAGACCAAGCCATTTTCAATGGATTGCTATTCATTCTACTTTGAGATGTTCTTGGATTACTTTTGTTGATTCTCTGCTCTTTTCCTCTTACTATTATTTGCTTTTGTTTCAATGGTAGCTCTGTTCTTTTCAGGGGCCTTCCCTTGGGCTACAAAGTATCCTTTTCTCAATAAATTGCTTGACTAGCACTTCTCTCTCATTGTTTGCTCCTAGGGACTCTGGCTTCAGACAACAGTCTCTGCCTTTCCTCTAGTTGACCATCACTTCCATCATTTTACATGCCTATTACTTGAGAGTTTTAAACCAGATACTCCAAGTTATTGGATTTCTTTCATAGTACAGGGAAATGCCTACTGAGCTTTTTCTGCGATGATTTTTTTTAATTGTTTATTTTTTATCTCGTTACAGGCCATTCTCTCTTTCCTCTTTCGGTATTTTTGCCTGGCTTAGTTGGTTCTATCTAACATTCATTTTTAAACAGGGGCAATTGTCAATTGATTTATTAAAAATAGGGTGGAAAAATACTGAAGAAAATAAAATGGAGCCATAAACAACTGCAGTTCACACTTTTGATTTAGAAAACAGTCTTTCTGAGCCCCAGCTGGTGTAGCTCAGTGGATTGAGCGCGGGCTGCGAACCAAAGGGTCGCCATTTGGATTCCCAGTCAGGGCACATGCCTGGGTTGTGGGCCAGGGTCCCTAGTTGGGGGTGTGCTAGAGGTAACCACACATTGAGGTTTCTCTCCCTCTCTTTCTCCCTTCCTTTCTCTAATAATAAATAAATAAAATCTTTTAATAAAAGCAGGTGTTAAAGTAAAGAAGTGTCTGATGGAAATTCTGATATACGAGGCCATTAGAATGTCAGTGTTTCTTGAAACATTTCAGGCACATGATATGGACATGCTGAAGACATATTACAAAAGAGCAATAATATAACCTTGTGTTTTTTCCTGAGAGGCAGGTTACATTGAACACCAGAGAGAACAACCACATTGGGAATACCTTTCCCAGACTTCAGTCTTTTTAACATAAGCATTTGAAGGGGGGAAAAGAAAACACCAAGGGATTTTTTTCTTTACATGCCCATTGAGAGACTGCCAGGCAAATGCAGTCCTGATATAGCCTTGGCATCAGCAATCACTTAGCATGCCATCCAATTATCCTTGCCAAGGTCTGCATTCACTGACAGAGAAAAGGTGAGCTGAGTTGAAGCATAAATTTATTCAAAGTTTGTCCTCAATTTTAACCAGAAAATGGAAGCTTATTTGGTACTGGAAAAGATGAATAACATTTTAAGTAAAAAGAGACTATATATAAATATATATATACATATATATTTAATGTTAAATAGCTGATCCTAATCTTATTATCAAATAATAAACAAAATATATTATTAGTTTTTGCAGTTTATTACCTCTTATTGAGACATTTAAGAAAAAAATAAAAGCAATTGTTTTAATCAAATGGAAAAGGCATGTAGCTGGAAAAGCTAATGGAAAAAATCAAGACAGAACTAAGTCGCTCTGAATTATAAAGGGTTAACAGTGGCCAGAGAGGAAATGTGAGGGGACAGCAGTGATGGTGGGCGGGAGACAGATGCTGAGATTCAGATGACAAGTGGCCAGTGAAAGGAGAGAGGGATGATAAGAAGACTGATTCTCTCCCTCTGTCTCTCCCTCCCTTTCTCTAAAAATAAATAAATAAAATCTTTTAAAAAAGCAGGTGTTAAAGTAATAGGGGTTATAGGGAGACCGGTTATGTGATATGAAATACAATCTCCAATCCATATGCCCACAAGAATGTCAATGAAATCTATGTTTTCCATCAATGCCTTCAGAGAGGTTTTTTAAGACAAAGTAAATGTGATTATTTTTAGGCTCCTAAATTATTTCAATTATTTCGAGTTTGCTTTTTTTTCTTATGTATCTAAATTGTACAACTGGCATTGGAAAGAAACGACAGAAGTCATTTAAGATCAGACTTATCAATTTGGGGGCTTATAGTATTGCAGACTTGGGTTTTCAGAAAGGTAGCCAGAAGCATGCCTGATTATATCCACTTCTGGAAATCTAAGAAAGTTCCTCAGAATATTGCAGGCTATAAATTATGCTTAAGTAAGCCTCTGTAATCTCACATTTTTTAATAAAAGAAATTTGAGTGTTTCTTGGAAAAGGAGAAGAACAAACTAGCAGAATGCTTGGAAGTAGGATCCACAAGAAAAGTGGAGCTGCTGATTAGGTGCAAAACCAAAATGAGTTGGAAAGTGCTTGTATTGGATACATGCTATCAGCACTAGAATGACCTCCAGAAGTCCAGAGCCAGGGGTCATCATGCGAGAAAGTGGCACTGACTTGTTGGAAGGTTCCGAAGCATGTGACAGGGCTTACGACCGTTAGTGACACCTGCATTAGTATTGTAGGGGGATGCAAAGCCCCCAAGTGTTGCGCTCTCTAGGAGACTCTCCTATAATACTTGAAAGAATTTCAGACATTTGTGGTCATTTGCCAAGGTTTTGTGTGCAAAATCTTCAAATATGTTCTAACTACAAGGATCGGGGGGGAAGGATTCCTGAATATATTTGAATATATAGAGATTCATAGCAAATGTTAAATGCAAGAAGAAACTTAAAGAGAAAAAAATGTTATATAAGGTCAGTGATAAAACATTATTGTAAACAGCTATATTTCAACAGATGTCAAAATTCTTGCTGCCATTATAAGAACAAGGCATATTTTAAGGCCCAATTATAAATGCTGTGAGAATTTTAGAGGGTTGCCTGTTTGATCCTGAGTCTCAGCGTCCTTTTTTTTTTTCCTCAAGAAAGGGATACTAAATCCCGTGTACAGATCCAGCTCTGCTTCTCTCTTAAGATGGATTTTAACCTTTGGCAGAGGAATGTGAAAAGCTGCTCTGTAACATGCTAACACTCTGAATCACGTTGCATTTGACAAGTCAGTCTTCATTGAGTGGCCCAATCCTTCAAACACGGTTTCTGTACTTTTCCCTGAAACACCATCTCCAATTGTTAGGGTTAGGGGCTTACTAACTGCTCCCTTATAACCAATCCCTATATTAGTAACCCACCTAAGACCCCATGTCTTTAAGACTCAATTCCTGCTTTGCCTTGTTTTTCAATTCTTTTTTCCCCGGATCACATTTGTCTCTGTGATTCTGCCACTGTCTAAGTGTTCCTATCTAGATGAATAAGACCTGCTCCAGAATTCACCAAAAACCATAGTTTACCTGCCTGCTAAGATCAAGGTACCTGGATTGCTCATGCTGAGACACAGTCCCAAAACTGCTTCCGGTACTTACTGGACTGTCTTCCATCACCTGCAAGTATAATGAGTCTCCCTAAAAATTGGATCCCCAAATCTAGCACTTTACCAGTCCTCTTACAACTTCTCATAAGACAAGAGATCCAAATTTAAGGACAATCTGGTGCAACTATTCTAAGAGTATTCCAGAGCACAGTAGCTCAGAATCTGCCTCAGGAAATGCCCAGGTAGAAAGCATGAGGAAGTAATTTCTGGGCATTCTAAAGTTCCATTCACAATTGCTTCAAAAAGAATAAAGTGTGTGGGAATTAATTTAACCAAGAATGTGAAAGACTTGTACTTGAAAAATTATGACATTGAAGTAAGATAGTGAAGATGCAAATAAGCGGAAGCCTTACGCCGTGCTTATGGATAGGAAGAATTAACATCATTGAAATGCCCACACTACCCAACGCAATCTATGGTTTCAAGAAATTCCTATCAAGATCCCATTGGTGTATTTCACAGAACTAAAACAGATATTCCAAAAATTTATATGGAACCACAAAAATTCCCAAATAACTACAATAATCTTGAGAAAGGACAAAGTTGGAGGAATCATGCTACCTGATATGAATCTATACTACAAGGCTGTAGTAATCGAAACAGCATTGTACTGGCATAAAAACAGTCATGTAGTTCGATGTAACAGAATAGAGAGCTCAGGAATACACCCACACCTTTATTGCTAATTATGATTTGACAAAGAAGGTAAAACCCTCTAGTAGGGTAAAAGTCGTCTTCAATAAATGGTGTTGGGAAAACTGGACAGATACATGCAAAAAAAATGAAGGTAGACCACCTTCTTACACCATATGCAAGAGTAAACTCAAAATTAGCAACTTAAATGTAAGATTCAAAACTATAGAAATCCTAAAAGAGAACATAGGCAGTAAATCTTGGACATTTCTTGTAGCAATATTTATTGTGGTATATCCCTTAGGCAAGGGAAACAAAAGAAAAAAATTAACAAATGGGACTACATGAAACTAAAAGTTTTTTGCCCAGCAAAATAAACCATTAACAAAATGAATAGACAACCCACTGAGTGAGAGAACATATTTGCCAATACATCTAATAAGGGTTTAATATCCAAAATTTATAAGGAACTTATAAAACTCACCTCCTCCAAAACAAATAATCCACATAAAAAATGGGCAAAGGACCTCAATAGACACTTCTCCTGAATAGGCAGGTGGCCAATAGGTATATGAAAAGATGTTCAACATCACTAACCATCAGAGAGACACAAATTAAAACCACAGTAAGATATTACCTCACACCTGTCAGAATGGCTGTCATCAATAAATAAACATCAAGTGTTGGCAAGGATGTGAAGAAAAGGGAACCCTTGTGCACTGTTGGTGGGAATGCAGACTGGTGCAGCCGCTCTGGAAAACAATATGGAATTACCTCAAAAATTAAAAATGGAACTGCCCAAGGACCCAGCAATTCCACTTCTTCAAATATATCCAAAAATCTGAAACACTAATTTGAAATTATACATGCATGCCTATGTTCATTGCAGCATTATTTACAATAGCTAAGATTTAGAAGCAGCCCAAGTGTCCATCAGTAGATGAGTGAATAAAAAATATTTGGTATGTTTATTTACACAATGGAATACTTCTCAGCTACAAAAGATGGAAAACTTACCTTTTATGATAACATGGGTAATCCTAGAGAGTATTATACTAAGTAAAATAAGCCAGCCAGAGGAAGACCATATAATTTCACTTATATGTGGAACTGAATGAATAAAATAACTAACAAACAAAATAGAAACAGACTCATAGATACAAGTGACAGACTGACAGTTGTCAGAGGGGAGGAATGTTGGGGTCTGGGTGGAAAAAGGTGAAGGGATTAAGCAAAGAACAAATAACGCATGGACACAGACGACAGTACGGTGACTACCGCGGGAAAGGAGGGTGAAGGCAGCAGAAGAGGGGAGCGGGGAGTTCAATGGTGATGGAAGGAGGCTTGACTTGGTGGTGAACACAATACAGCATACAGACGATTTCTTATAGAATTGTATGCCTGAAACCTGTATAACTTTCGTAAACAATGTCACCCCAATAAGGTCAATTAAAAGTTATTTAATGCCTTCTATGACAGGGAGTATATTGGGAAGTTCAATTCAAAACAGCAGAACTATAAAATTGTAAAAATTTTATAGTTCCACTCTTTAAAACTATTTTCAGAATAATTGTGATAGTAAAAATACTAATATTTCAAATTAATAAGAAAAGGAACAGAAGTTTTTATTTTCTGCAACCTTACAAAGCTAATAATGATTTTATTTATTGAGTAATTCCTATGTATCAAACATTGCATTAGGTATTTTAGATATGCTATTTCTTTTTGTCTTCTGAACAAGCTTTTTACATGTATACAATTGTTACCCTCATTGCAAGTATAAGGAAAGGCAGCTTATCTAGTAAGAGATGAAGACAAGCTCCGCACCAAGGCATCTGTCTCGAGAACCTCAGTCCTTACTGTTCTGTTGGAAAGTCTGACCTCCAACCGGCAGACCTTTGGATGGGAACCATGGTCACAAGGTGTCTACACCTTCTCTAGTTATTTTTTGTTTTTTGCATAAGCAGTAATCCAAAAGGTTATTTCTAAAATAAAATGATTCAAATTATTCATTTAATTATTTATGTATCTTTGCTTTAGAGTGAATATATATCTCTTAAATGTGACTATGAACAGAGACTCATTTTCTCCTTTTAAATCATTCTGCAAATAATTGTGCAAATCTTCTGCAAGCCGAGAGACTTCAATTTTCATGTGTAATTTTGTTATGAACTGTCCTCAGATTTAATAAAACATTGTTGACATAACAGATTATTAAATCTTACTTGGAAATGAGTAAATTGATTTTCATATAATCTCTATTTCATAGATTAGAGGTAGACCAAATGGCATTTAAAATATATATATGTATATATACATAAAGTATTGATTTCTCTCTCTTTATTGGATTATATCAAAATATATTTAACATGAATTTCTGCAAAGCAAAATCAGTTTCCCAATGAATGTCATCATAAAATTAGAGACATGGTCTTTTAGAATAAAGCTTTTAAAAGGTCAACTTAAAAATAAAGTATTAAATATATTATTTTATCAGAGATGCTTAATGGCATAACCACACCCAGTGGAATTGTATGCTCATCCTTTGAGACTTGTTTAACCTCATGACTGAGCTCCTGGAATATGGGAGACCGTTCTGCGTGGTTTGGGCCCAGCTCCCACTTGGAGGGGCCAGTGGAGAGCAACAAGGGGCCCACACCCACGGATGGGTTCTCCTGTGGGGAATCGGGCCTGCATTGCACCTAGGCTGCTATGAGACTTGCTTTTGCTAAAACTCCCTCACCCTGGACTGAGACAACAAACGTTTACTGCATATCTCTAAAGTAACTTCCTAAAGTCTGTGCTAAACCTTCCGAAGATGAGTGTAACCAGTCAACCACTTTTCCCTTTACATTTGCAAATATCCTTCTTTCTTGATGTAATTAGCAATATCCTCTCCTTTGTTATCCATAAAATGTAACCACCTAATGTGAACCTGTGCATAGTAAATGAGGACCATCCTAGATGTAATGCACCCAGAAAGACAATAAAAGCCTGTCAGGGAGGGGTCAGCGTGCTCTCCTCTTGAGAGAGTGGCCAGAACGTCCCTTTTTCTCCACAGGACTTGGTAGTCCATGTGAATTTGTCTCATGTCTCAGCCATGACACTGTGGACGCTGCAGGCCGGTGACCGCATCTCTGGAATGCCTCTTTTTTCCTTTGACTGGTGCCAGTATCTGCCAGTTAATGCTCCATACAGAATATGCTTTACTGATATGATCAGAAAGTTATATCTGAGATAAAGGGCAAATATTAGTAGAGAAATGTAAGTAGAGGAGATAAAAGGATTTAGTGTCTAAGTATTTTGCTGAAAATGATAAAGGAAAACTTTTAGTTTATATCTTCAGATATTCACACATATTTTAATAGTTCACTTATCTGTAGTCTTAAAGGGAAAGGAGCTATTAACTTATATATGGATTTTTCAGATATTTGAAATGTAATTTATAGGTCTGTGTAATAAATCCAGATAAGAATTACAGTAACAGGATCAAGAGAGTTAGTATAGCTCCAGTGTATTAAACTAAGATTACATCAGTTTTATTTTGTTCATTCACAGGATTACATTTTGTAGGAATATTTAGAGATAGGAACCCATCAAAAGAATAATGTTCAGAGTGGAAAAATATTTAAAAGCCATTCACATTTGAAGAATAGATAAAGAAGGAGAAAATACTTATTAGGTGCAGTGATATCTGTTTTTAAATAACTGAATTCCCATTACAGAAAACAAACAAAAAAGAGGATTAGACATTAAAAATTTGAATAAGTATTAGGAGTTGAAAGAATAGTAGATTTCCGTTTATTATAAGGAGCACTTCTCTAACAATTATATTTGCTCCAAAATGAATCCTTGTGCCACAGATCTGTTTAACTACAGGACTGAAAGATATCTCTTTCTTACACAAACTTTTTCTTTTATGTGGAGATATTCTATACTAACTTTTGAAGATGTGTTTTGTTCTCAAAGCATAAGTAAACAATGAAGAAATTTAGAAAGTGCTATACTTGAAATAAGATTTAAATTTAACATTAGTTCCAGAACACAAATAATCTCAAGAAAAATTTTATGTGCACCCAGACAAGGAGCCATGATGATTAGCCAGCTCAAAATGCTAGAGGAAATCTAATCAACAAGTTGGGGAAGATTCCTGGAGAGGCTGGTATCTAAACTATGATGTGTAGCATAAGGAAGGGGTAAATATGCCAAAAAAAGGTTGAGAAAGTGGGCAAGGCAGGAGCAGTAGAATAAATAGACATCAAAGCATAAACACTTAGAGAACTGTAGATATTGCTAGTATAAGGAAGACTGCCGCAAGGGAAGGATGGACCCAGAAGTTGAGGACTCTGGCTCCTGGCTAAAATACATACACTTGGATGTGATTTTAGAGGCTCACACCTTTGCTATTTTAAAAGGATTTCCCGGGCAGCTCTCATGGGGGAAGCCTGCCTTTCCACAGGAGATTTGTGGACAGCCAGTTCACTGCTGTCTGACAGGAGCTGCAAGCAAGTGTCCGGGAACCCTGGTGGATCATGCCCTTGTGCGTAGTTATTGCACGTTTCATGAACCAGGCAGAGGTTTTCCTCAGTCCTCTGATCAGAAGAGGGAAGAAACCTTGAACACGCTTTTCTCTACTCTGACTCAGTACTTTTCCACTCCCAGCGCCCCTGTTCCCTCTCCCAGCCCTACTTTCATAAAAATACAGGAGTCTTTTTGTTCTAGGCTCCCTCAGTGGCCAAAGCAACCGCTAACTCTGTGCTAAACCACCTGACCCTCCACTGGTGCTGTCCCAGAAAAAATGCAACGAGGCACCCGATGATTTCTCTGGTGTAGCCTCTTGCTCATACTATTGCAGTAAGTGACGAAAGCCTGCTTGTTTCTTTCATTTTGGTTTGTTGTTTTAATTAGCTACTTTGACACCTGCTATCTCTGCTCTCCCCAGTTCAGCTCAGCCCTAGACAAAGGGAAGGAAGTGATCATTTGAAATCGAAGTACTTGCAGTGGAAGTTTTTCCTGAAAGTAATCTGAGTGAATAATGATAAGTGTCTTTGGCAGTGGTGTGGGGAATGCCGGATAAATTCTGTAGCTGACTACAGGGTAGACTCTATAGAGTTTGATGATTGATGATATAAGAGCATGGCAAGTTATGAAGAATAATCAAGGGTGAGGTTTTGATTTATTTCTTGGGCCATCGGAGAGCCTGTGTTGCTCACTCACATAATAAGTAATACTGAAGGTGAAACCATTTGAGTGGGGAGAATTTAGTTTTGGGGTATGATGGCATGCCTGCCCAGGAATCAGTTGGACCAATCAGATTTAGGTGTAAGAGAGAGAGAAAGAAAACTATAGGCTAACTGTTTTAGTACAATAAAGGGTATTTTGAAGTAAATGTAGTATAAATGCTAGTTAAATCATGACAGTGTTTAAATTCCTCAAAGAAAAATGAGTAAACAGAAAAAAAAATGAGAAAAGATTTCTGGGGCAGGCCCATGTTTAAGGCATTTGCTTGGAGTGTGGGGCTAATGAAGTACACCAAGACGTACTGGTCAAAGGAAAATTTATGCTATTTGTTTCGGCCACTTACAATTTTTACCCTCATCATGTCTTCTTTCAAATTTCCCCAATCCAAAGTTCCTTCTATTTTAGGGTCTCTTTAATAGGTCTTTTTCTCTACTTAGAAAACACCTACTGCCTGACTTCCCCTACATCTTCCCAGGTATCTGTTAAATTATGCCCACTCTGGGTACATTATCAGTACATGAACCCAATATTTGAGCTCTGAGTTTTGGATTTTGCAGAAATATGTATACTAGCTTACAAATTTGAATAAAACTTTAATAATCATAGTATTTTTCTGCCCTAGCTGGTGTGGCTCAGTTGGATGGAGCATCATCCAGTAACTGAAAAGTAGCAAGTTCAATTCCCAGTCAGGGCACATGCTCAGGTGTGGGTTCCATCCCTGGTCCAGGTGCTGGTACGTGTGACCCCCAGTCTGAATGCATATAATCTCTGGTCCAGGCATGTACAGGAGGCAACCAATCAATACTTCTCTCTTGCATTGATGTTTATCTAAAAGCAATGAAAAAATGCCCTTGGGTGAAAATAAAAAAATAAATGATCATAATATTTTTCAGAAATTCATCTACTACCTCACTTTCCACATTTACTGACAAATATAAATAAATAATGCTCTACTTAAAATAGTGCATTTCTAAATGTTAAATGTTCTCTGTGATTCCTTTGCTTTTATATTAGCTTTTATTTACAGTTAGTTCATGATGTCAGTAAATGATCATATTTCAAAGAAACCACGCCACTACTGATTTCTAATGACAGAACCTCTATATCCAAAAATATAGTCCAATAAATCCTCTACATTAACAGAGATATTTTTATAGATCTATTATATATACTTCAGTGCTTTCCTTTTTAAACCCAAAAAAGCACTAAATAATGTAAATTTTTTTCTGGTGGCACTAAAGGTATGTATAAAATGAAGTAGTGAAATAATAAATAAAATAATAAAACATTCTCAAAGGGACAAAAGATACATGTTTTATACTAGTATGATTAGATTAGTTTAATATCCTTAAACTAGAGTGTTAATCTTTCCTAAACAATACAATTTATGTTTTAATTTTAAGCCTGTTAGGAGAATAGAAATATAGATATTTCTCCAGATTGAGGCACAGAATATGGCAAAGCACCTAAAAATTTGCTGTTATTTCTGAGCAAGGGGAACGTTGAATATCCATAGTTACCCTTTTTTCTCTCTGTGTTCTATCTCTGCCTCTATCAAATAAAACATGATTTTCTTATGTCCTCAGTCCATATTCATCATGGACGTTAGGCTGTATTCCGTATCTGTTATTCTGCTGACAGGGAGGATAAACAAAAAAAAAAAAAAAAAAAAGAAGAAAGAAAGAAAACCTCTCTTTGTCTCCAGGGTAGCATTACTGTTCATACTTTGTATATAGTAATGATCAGTTTACTGACTCATAAGTCTGAACATAATGAATTTTTAGAGTGTAGAATGGACAGATGACTTCAGGCAAAATACAATAATTTGTGTATGTTTGGCATATTAGATTACTTCGTAAAATATGTACTGCACCATAAGTTGTTAAAAAGAAAAGGAAATACCAAGGCCAATGCCTTTGCTTCAGCCGGAAAGCAGTGCCTAAGGCCAGGGCTAGCATGACGGATGAGGGCCCATGGGGCATGTTGCGCCAGCTGGAGAAAACGCAGATGAGGTCTGAGGCATGGTCAGGGTCCAGGTCGTTGGGGCTTACTAGCCGTGGTGGGGTGGCTGTTGTATATTTCAGTTTGGTAGAACATCCTCCATGGAGGAATACGATCAGGTTTGCTATTATAAAATATTACAGTAGCTATTAGTTTGAGAATATATTTTATTTCATTTTATTTTTTTAATATTTTATTTATTTATTTTTAGACAGAAGGAGGTAGAAAGAGATAGGCAGAAACATCAATGTGTGATTGCATCTCACGTGGCACTCCTGGGGATCTGGCCTGCAACCCAGGCATGTGCCCTGACTGGGAATTGAACCAGCGGCCCTTTGGTTCACAGCTCATGCTCAGTCCACTGAGCTACACCAGCCAAGGCCTGAGAATATATTTTAGAAGAAGAATTGTGGCAAGGAAATCGGTTAAGAAATTCTGCTGTGGTACAGATGATAGATGATGATGTCTCCAGCTAGTGTTTAAATGAAGCGGACCACTTCGAATTCAGTTTGGAGAATGAAAACCAAGAGCTTGATAATATATTGGTTATTGGCAAAGAAAATGGAGGAATCATTGTAAATATCTAGGTATTTCACCCGAGTAATTTAGTAGCTGATGATACTGTGTGCTAAGATACAGAAGAAGGCTTTTGGAGGAACAACTTGAGAGAGAAATCAAGAGATCTACTCCAGCTATTTGAATATGCAATGCTGATTAGGGCTCATATAAGCATTTACTTTTTTATTGACATGCAAAAAGGTTTGCATAATTTTTATATGTATATATATATATGTATATGTGTATATATATATATATGAATTTACAGACAAATACACACCCATGAAACCATTGCCAGAATCTATGCCATAAACCTATCCATCACCTCCAAAAGTTTCCTCCTGACCTCTTATTTATTATTATTATAAGAACACTTAACATAAGATCTAACCTCTTAGCAAATGTTAAAATAGTCAGTACTGTATTGTTAAGAACAGGTTTAAGACTTAAGATTGTTACGTTAAGATTTAAGATTGTTAAGTCTTCTGGTTCCCAAAGACTTATTCATGTCACATAACAGAAACTTTGTGCACTTGGACTGACACATTCCTGTTCCTCTCTCTTCCCAGTCCCTGGCGCCTACCAGCACACTCTGCTTCTACAAGTTTGACTATTTTCAAGTCGTCATATAAGTAAAATCACATAGTATTTTTCTTTCTATGTCTGGATTATTTCACTTAGCAAAATGTCCTCCAGTTTCATCCCCATTGTCATAAATAATAGGATTTTCTTCTTTTTTAAGGCCAAATTACATTGCCTTGTGAATATATTTTCTTTACCCATTCATCCATGAATGGCTATGTAGGCGGCTTCCACCTAACCTATAACAACACAATGATCTAAAAATAATAAATAAAATAAAATTAAACAAAAAAACATTATTGATTTCACAAATACAATACTGACTATAATATCAAAGTGGTAACAGGACATGTAGGCCTAATAGATTTATGTTTACTTCTACCGTCCAATGTATTCTTATAGGGTAACACATACGTATCAAAATATTAAAAATAGAAATTATGCCACCCTTCAGATGTCATTTACCATTAGGTGGGAGGAAGATAATAGAATAGGGGAATGAGGGAGACATAGTGACACATAAGTATTTCAGAAAAATAAAAAAAGGTATCCAATATGACAAAATGTTAACATTTTAGAACTAATATCCAAGTTCAGGATCAGGTCTAGAAAAGAATTACAACAGAACTTTCAGACAGGGCTAAGTGATCCCATTGGTGAGAAAATGATTATGAGGCAGAGGCATCTTTGCAGGAAATGACAGACATTAATCATGGGACGCATTTGGCCAATTTCAAAATCCTTGCATTCTCTGGCAGGTGTAATTATGGACTTTGATATTTTGGGGAGCGCTTAATTTAATTATGTGTTCTGAATAACAAAAAAGCCATCTCTTTCAATGAGTCCCTAATACAGAATTTAACAATAGCCAATTAGTGTAATGTTTGTGATGATAGAATTTTAAAATTGGAATGGTTTATATTTCATTTCTTTAAAATCATTTTAATTATAAAAAGTATCAAAGATTGCAAAAGTAATCATTATTTTGAATATGTCTACGTTTAAGAAACCATTACAGCCCTGGCTGGTGTAGCTCAGTGGATTGAGCGTGGGCTGGGAACCAAAGGGTCACTGGTTTGATTCCCAGTCAGGGCACATGCCTGGGTTGCAGGCCAGGTCCCCAGTGAGGGCCATGTGAGAGGCAACCATACATTGCTCTTTCTCCTTTCCTTCTCCTCTCTCTAAAAATAAATAAATAAAATCTTTAAAAAAAAACAAAGAAACCATTACATAGAATAGCAGTGGGACGTATCTTGGACATTACTTTTTAAATCCCTCTCATAAATACTCTCTACAGTACCTGAAGGTAGTTGCATAAGGTCAAGGGGAGTCCTCTGAAACAGACTCTCAGGTCTCTACACCGGCTCCAATATTTTCTAGTTGTGAGACATTGGACAAGAACCTTTCTAAGCGTCTATAACCTTATCTATAGTGATAAAAATAATAGTAGTTATTTCAAGAGAAAATTTTGTACCTTAACATAGATAATGCAGATACACCATTTAGCAAATTAGTAAAGTTAACTACTTTACTATCATTTGTAGTTGCCTTAATTTTAGAAGCATTTTATAATGCCAAAGTTAGATTGCTTGTTCTACTATGTTGTTAATGTTATATATTACATGTAAATATCGTTTACACATGAGTGCACAATTGGTAAAGAGGTCTACATTTTTTCTAGTGTTACTTTTTTACAAGTCAAAGAAAAAAATAATATGACAGTCCAAATACACATTCATTAACTTTTTCAACTAACAAGATTTCTGGAGATAGGTTGGGAGGCAAATAGGGGAAACAAAGGGAAAGAAAATTAAAGGGAGAAAAAGACAAAGAGAGTGAAAATAGAAGGAGAAAAGAAGATGCTAACTACTTTTCCAGAAATTTATATGTTGAATACCATAAATCTACTTTCTTCATCAACTAGGTCAGCATTTCCAGTGGGTGTTAGGGGAAAATTTAGCTCATTATCATTTTGCAGTTTGCTCGTGGGAGGTAAATCATCCATATGGCTTCCTTGAGCAAAAATAATCATAAGGTTGTTTTTTTTTTTTTTTTTTTTTTTTTTTTTTTTTTTTTTTTTTTTTTTTTTTAGTTTCTCTGTGTCTCTCTATTTGAGTAATTTGGTTGGATAACAAGGGTAACTTATTGATCAGTAAGTTGTATTTGTGCTCCTGAGCATCCTGTGCTAGTTTAGAAGAAAAAAAGAAAATAAATGATATTTAAAAATGCACAAGCATCTATATAGCTAAAACAAGGTATGTGTTTGTTGGATAATTTTGGAAAAATTCAGGAATATCACTATTTTATAAAAGTGAACATGGATTTATATCTTTGAATCATATAATTATATGTAGTTAAACACTCCATTTTTTTGTAAATCAGAAAGATTTAATTTTCATTTTGATATGTAGAATTCCAAAATTATTTACAATATTCAGAATACTCTGATTATATACCTTGGTAAAAAAAATTATGCAACTTTTCAACTTTTGAAAGTAAATATGAAACTTCTGCTGAGAAAAAGCTACTCAAGCAGCTTTAGAGCAGTGATTGTCTCATAACATTCATTCATGTCAACGTTACGCACATCTCGAGTTTCTTTTTCAGTCAATAACTTCTTAAGGAAAATTCCCAAGTCTCTTTCCATGTCTTGCCTGTGTCAAGTCGTATCTATCAAGTGAAGAAGCTCTGTGTAAGGAAACGCTGCGATGGGCTGTAGAGACAAATATACCCGGACTTTGTCTCCTGTTCCTCATGCTACGCTAAGGCTGCTGAGATACTTGTTGCCTGGCCACAGAATTGAGAATGAAGGTAGGGAATGTTACCCAGCCCACTGAAGTCTCTCAGACTTCATTGAGAAATGCAGGAAAAACCAGTTAAATAAAGTACACTAGGTGTCAGTGAGGATAAAAAAAATAGAAAACATTTATAGAGAGTGATAGCATAGAAGAGAAAGAAAATTCTTTTTGCTAGTCCTGTATTATAGAAATAAAAAGTAATTTGCTAATGCTGTATTTTTGAGGTAAAGTTTAAGTAACATAATCTCGAATCTTGTGTTAATAAATTCTAACTCACATTGAGCTTCTACCTAAAAACAAACAAAAAAACATGTAATATTGAGACTTAACTTCAAACTGGTGATAAACAAGCACCACAGGATGGATATTTCAGCATCAAAATCAAAGCTACAAGCTTCTCCCTTCATCTGAACAGGATTTGATAAAAATTTTCTACCATTTTAACTAAAATATATTTTCTTTGCTTAGTCAACTTTGAAAATTTGTTTTCTTAGAATTACTTTTGTCTGTTTTTATACTTGGTATTATTTATTATATTTCTAATGAGTGACCAAGGAATTTGAATTTCTCTGTATTCCTTAGTAATTGTTTATATGTGTTTACAGCACATGTGCTGCTTTACAATGAATCGAGGTAAAGAAATTATTTCTGGCACACTGAGTGATGGCAGGAAACTGAGGGGGAAGGATATGCTTTCCCCTACAAAATGCAAGTTTTTTTTTCAGTGTAAAAGTCAAAGGAAGTCAGCCTCAAGATATGAGCCGATGCTATAAATTGTACTGAGATTCCCTGCTGGCTAGTTGGCCCAACCACTTCATTTAAGTCTAAATTGCAATGTTAGGCCACAAAGAAATAAAACAAAGCAAAAATATTATGTTTTTCTTTTATCTTTCAATAGTTTACTTGGGAGAGAGATTATTGGAATCATTGACAAGAACCACAATCATAGCTTTTGCCTTACCAAAAGGTTTAAAAATTACTTGACCTATGTGACTTACCACAGGTCTGACACATAGTACTGACTAATATTTTATTAATGAGTGACTAAATTAATGAATGAATAAATAAATCTATAGATGTTACCCGGATTTTAAAATATACCTCTGCACTGACATTCGCACAGATTATTTATGTCATTTTTATATAAGGATATTCTTAGTAAATTAAAATAATGCATTTATATATCTCAGCAACATAAACTCATTAGATCTCTGATATGGTAGGTATATTTGAAATGTCTTCTAAAGGCTAAATATAAGATTATATCATTTTTTCTGATGACTGACTTGATTTCCAATCTCCTTAATAAATTAATATTATTATAGATTTAATTATATATAATAATTTATTATATATAAATATATATTAATAATGATTAATATATTACTTCCAGCCAAGATGGAGGCATAGCTAGATATGCTTTGCCTCTTTGCAAAAACAAAAGAAAGACAAAAAGCAAATTTGAAAACAAAAAATAACCTGAACTGCCAGAAAATCAAACTTTATGGGAGTCCAACAAAAAGAGTTAAAGAAGACATTCATTCAGGCTGGTAGGAAAGTTGGAGACAGGCAGCCAGGGCAGAGAGGACTCATGGCAAGGCAGTAGCTGCTGGATCAGGTGATCCCCCATTTCTGTACAGATAAACTGGGAGAAACAACTGGGGGGCAAGACAGACTCTGTCACCCAGGGTTCCAGTACAGGGAAGTAAAGCCTCAAAACCTCTGGTTGTAAAAACTATGGGGGTTGTAGTGATGGGAGAAACTCCCAGCATCACAGGAGAGTTTGTTGGAGAGACCCACAGGGTCCTAGAATGTACACAAACCCACCCACCCAGGAAACAGTACTAGAAGGGCCCAATTTGCTTGTGGGGAGTGAGGGAGGGACTGAAAGCCTGGTGAGAGCCACGTAAGGGGCCTTGTTCCCTCTCTGCCCCTCCCCAACGTACAGCACCACAACATAGTAATGTGGGTTGCCCCACACTGGCAGATGCCTAAGGCTCTGCTCCTTAGAACATTACAGGTATGCTGAGACAAAGAAATACGGCCCAAATGAAAGAACAGATCAAAGTTCCAAAATTAGAACTAAGCAATGAAGAGATAGCCAACCTATTATATACAGAGTTCAAATCACTTGTAATCAGGATGCTCACAGAAGAGGTTGGGTATGGTCGCAAAACAGAGAAAAAGGTGAAGGCTATGAAAAATGAAATAAAGAAAAATATGTAGGGAACCAACAGCACAGGGAAGGAAACCGGGACTCAAATCAATAACTTGGAGCAGATGGAAGAAATAAACATTTAACCAGAACACAATGAAGAAATAAGACTTCAAAAATATGAAGAAAGGCTTAGGAACTTCCAGGACAACCTTAAATGTTCCAACATCTGAATCATAGGGGTGCCAGAAGGAGAAGAGGATGAGCTAGAAATTGAAAATTTACTTGGAAAAATAATGAAGAAAAACTCCCCCATTCTAGCAGAGGAAATAGACTTCTAGGAAGTCCAGGAAGCTCAGAGAGTCCCAAAGAAGTTGCACCCAAGGAAGCACATACCAAGTCACATCATAATTACATTACCCAAGATTAAAGATAAGTAGAGAATCTTAAAAGCAGCAAGAGAAAAGGAGAGACTTACCTACAAAGGAGTTCCCATAAGATTATCAGCTGATTTCTGAAAAGAAACCTTACAGGCAAGAAGGGGCTGGAAAGAAGTATTTGAAGTCATGAAAGGCAAGGACCTACATTCAAGATTACTCTCTCCAGCAAAGCTATCATTTAGAATGGAAGGGCAGATAAAGTGCTTCCCAGATAAGGTCAAGTTAAAGGAGTTCTTCATCACCAAGCCCTTATTATATGAAATGTTACAGGGACTTATCTAAGAAAAGGAAGACGATCAAAAATATAAACAGTAAAATGACAACAAATTCACAGTTATAAAATTGAACCTAAAAAAGAAAAAAAAACTAAAACCAACTGAGCAAACAACTAGAACAGGAATGGAATCACAGAAATGAACATCACTTGGAGGGTTAACAGTGGGGAGGGGGCAGGGGTAGAATGGGGGAAAAGGTACAGGGAATAAGAGCATTATTGGTAGGAACAAAGTAGACAGGGGAGGTTAAGAATAGTATAGGAAATGGAGAAGCCAAAGAACTTATATGCAGGACCCATGGACATGAACTAAGGGGGGCAGGGAATGCTGGTGGGAGGAGGGGTACAGGGCAGAGGGGCATAAAAGGGAGAAAAAATGGGACAACTGTAATAGCATAATCAATAAAATATATTTAGCATATATATTAATATTTTTTAGACTCTCCTTAGCTGGCTCATAAGTTTGTACATATATCAGTTAAAATCTGTAACTTGCCCTATAGTGATCAGAAATAGGAGGTGTTTTTTTTTTTACCACCATCGTTTCACTTAATAACAGCCTGGATTGTAAACATTTCCATATGCTTTTTTTTTTTCTCTGTGTGCAGTTAGTGTACATTTTAAATTTCTTCATGATAAATATCCATATAACCAAATGTCAAGATCCTCACACTTTAATGTCAAGACCCAACCTCAAATATATTACATAGATTTCGATTTTATTTACTCTGGTTGTCAATATAGTCTTATTACTCTATTTCATTTTTGATCTTTAATGAAGTACCTGTGAGTTATGATGTGGAAAAATGTCAGGATGAGAAAATGATGATCCCCATTTTTCTCCCAGCCATGACATTTCAGTATTATGAGCTGTATCTCACAAGGTTAAGACTGTGTGACCTGTTTTGCTGTACTCATTATCCACTAATCCAAAAACAGAGGCCGAGAGAAAGGAAGAAGTATATTTAAAAAGGACTTCTAGCCATGGTTTTATGTGATGTGCTGCGTGGAAGGACAGGGGGGGATATTACTTGTTGACCTTCCAGTTAAAAACTCAAGTTGCGTCATAAAAAATTAACTCATGCCCCACCGTGAAGAAGTGGTAATCAGATTACCTTCTCAACACCTTTTAGCATCTCTGTCTATGACGGAAGGGACAGGTGAAATCATCTTTATATGAAAAAATCTTTTTTTTGTCATCATGAGCAAACATTTGTGAGGGTAGAAGTTGACGGAGTAAAAATCCGGAAGTAACACAAAATGTTTATCACTGTTTTTTTTTTTCTCTCTTTTTTCAAGTAGTCTATAATGCCAGTGTAAATGAACAGTAATGCAATGTTCAAAGCTAATAGATAAAGTCAAGTCTATCCACAGAAGATGGCTAGGCTAAGAATCGTAATTCTGACTGTTTTAACCTAGGACATATTTGTTTTCCCTGTAACCTTAGAAAAAAATTGAGAATTGCTTTTTATTCCTGGAATTTATCATCTAGAAATTTGGTATTATCTCCATTTCTGAAGCACATGATGTCTGACTTCAAAAGGAAAATCCAGGCCCTAAGATAGGCCACCAGTCGGATAACCCCGAACCAGAGCGGCAGCCTGGACATAAAGTCACCATGAGCCGGAGCTGTTTAGTCAAGTCTGTCCTAGATTCACTTAATTTTCCTAAACTTCTAGGAACATTAAAATAACTGCTTTTAAAGGATAAGCCACTGATGCCCTGGTCAGGTATGCCAAGGTTCTGGGTTCGATCCCTGGCCAGGGCACATATAAGAATCAGCCAATGAATGCATAAATAGATGGAATGACAAACTGATGTTTCTCTCTCTCCCTTCCTCCTCTCTCTCTAAAATCAATAAATTTAAAAGAAAAGTCACTGAGTTTTGCGGTGATTTGTTACGCAACATTATTGTGGCAACAGCTGGCCAACATAAATGTTAAGAATACTAAACTTGGGTTAAATTCTGTTTATCATGAGAAACTTATTTAACCTTTTCATGACTCACTTTTATAATCTTAAAATAGAACTACCTCCTAGATTTTCTTGATAAAATACAAAATAATGTTACCAACCATGAATGTGAATTGGGGAAGAGGTGTTGAAATGAGAATAATGGGAGAGTGAATGTAATAGAAAATATAGAAAAAATTTTGGCAAGTATTGTATATCTTAGTAGTTTCAAATGATTATTTAGGTTTGGGCATCAAAAAATGTAAACTAAAAAAATGTGAGATTGTGGGCATAGAGTGCAGCGCATGACCCTGAGATGACGAAGGGGCTAAGGTCACTGATAACGGCGAAGTTTAGGGCATGACCATGCCGGTGAGGGCTGAGGGGCAGCAGGGTAACCATATACATGGAGGAGAGCCATTCAATACACTTTGAACTCAAGTCAAAGAGGTTGTGAGGGCCGGGAGGGGTTTGAGGAAAGCAAACGGTGGATGCTGGTAACTGTTCACTTGAAGCTATGTCGTGCCCCCTTGCCCCTAAAAACCACTCTTCTGACTTCTCATACTATAGATCAAATCTCGAATTTTATATAAAGGATTCAAGTACGTAATCCTAAATTACATACTCATTGTCTCTGCACTGTTTTATACAATAGTAAATTTTTTAAGGTTTTAAACAACCTATAGCTGCTTTGTATAGTTGTTCATAGTTTACCAAATATTTTATTTTCAATTATTTCACTTAAGTCTCACATAAAATTAGGGTGCTATGCCAACCTCTGATGAAAGAATTGCATCTGATCCCATAGAACATAGCTACCAAGTGGGAGAGCTCTGACTTAAGTGCACGATTTCCCAGTTTGAAATTTTACACTCTTCCCATTAGTTCTCTATTTGGGGGGAGGGAGCTTATTTTACATAAACTTATATTCGTAACTCATAAATAATACCTTCACTATACTTAACCAACTCAGGTATGTCTGAATAGGGATGTGAAGTCTTGTTTTATGAATTGTCTTTTCAAGACTTCCTACTTTTTACTTTTCCTTTGATTCACAATATCCTTGATGGGTTTCTGCATTATTATGCCATAGGGAACTCTAGAAAGAGCTGAGACATTTCACTGTATGTATCTATTCTGAAGTTAACAAGACTTGTCAGGGACAATAATTCTTGTTTCCCATTTAGGATTCAGGGCTTTAAAAATCTAGAGGCTGTTGCCTTTACAAATTTATTTTATGAACAGTTATAGTGTCTCTCCCCACCAGGTTAGCTGCTAGGGATGAATTGAAATAATTCAATAAAATGTAAGTAAAGTGCTCAGTGTTGAGAATTTATTTGAAAGGTGGATTTTTATTACTTCACAAGCATATTATGAATAATTGGGGATTTTAAACAAATAATAAACCAGCCTTGATATTGGTGCATATTTTAGTTCAGAGTTCCCCTTGCTTCGAGCACCAGATTTACGTCATGTGTATGTATCATATTTTCTGTAGCAAATGTTTACTTACTAAATTATGTAACAAATTGAATCAATAATGTTACAACAGATCCATAGAGTACTATCTTTCAGATCCATGATGATCTTTAATGGACTAGTCCTGCCAACGTGTTCTTTTTCACTATCAGAGAGTAGCTTCTCTGCTGCTTGTTCCAACGTTTTCATCCTTTGTTTTGCTGATGCTCCTGTTCTCAAAGGGGAAAAGAAAGGAAGAAATCACAGCAATAATTACCAATTGAGTAAGTCATTATCATTATAATAGAAGTGAAATTGAAATGGTAAGAGCTTGGCATTATTCATATCATATTTAAAATCCTCATAGCCTTCTTTTGAACTGTAGATATGTCGTAATACCTAAAGCATCTAGGATACGAAAATCACAGCATAATCCACTGATCAATTCTTTGAGGCCAGGTCTCTAGGTATGTCATAGCTCTGATCCTTATGACCTCTCAAAAATGTCTTTCTGAGGAGTTAATAGAGAACAGATGTTACCTAAGGCAGCAGCTGTTACAATTAGACAAATGGGAAAAATTGACAAATGAAGAGGGCAGAAACTCTTTAAATAAATGGTCCAATCCCTTACAAAAATCAATAAGTTTTGAAAAGGTCAAAAACAAAAAGTGTGCAAGCATGTGTGTTTGCATATGCATATTTATTAAAGATTTTCAGACAGCAACTTCTAAAACAAAAATGTTCAAGTGTTCACTTCAAAGAGTGTAGTCCTAATTATGGAAAGCAAAATGTTCTATACTGCAAAATGTAAAGTTCAGTTTTATTGAGTTTTCACGATTATGTCTCTTCATTTTTATTAGAATCAATAATATTCCTAATGGTTTCATGTGTCCCTTACTTAATGTCAGAATTGGAAAGAACAGAGGTTCTCTAATTAGTGCATGTCAGAACAATCTGGAATTCTCGGAATTCTTGTTAAAAGTGCAGCTATCAGAACCCCATGCTGGACATTCTGATCTAGAAAACTTGCAGCGGTGTCCGAGAATCTCCATTTATGAACGACCCCTTATTACTATGATGAAATCAGGGGATCGACTGCACCTTGAGATAGGTTTTTCTAAATGAATGGTTCTTGACGTGTGGGCTCCAGAGCACCACCGTCATCATTACCTGAAAATTTGTTTAAAATTTCAATGATCAGCTGCACTGACACTGGCAGAAATTCTGGGGGGTTGGGTCTAGCTATGTGGACCTTAAGGAGTCTTTTGTCTGGTTCTGATGAATGATTGGTTTTGAGAATCATTGCTGTAGATTGTACAGAAATATTCAGTCTCCATCAACTGTTGACTGGTTTCCAGAAGGGGGCCACACTTAACATTCCGTAATTTCTAGTGACTTTACCTGTGAAAGTTGTTAGATGACATGGGAACAGAAATACACCCCATGCACTTTAAATCATTCATTTTTGGTGGCCTCATTCGAGTGGTCTAATTACAGATTCTTTCCTGCCTTTATAGGATATAAATATGTACCAAAATTAAGTTTGAAGTAATATAAAAATTTTCCCAATATTTGCTGAGCTATAATTCTCTGTCTCAGAAATTTGTATGCTGCTGCGTCATTTGAGCCAACAAATTCTATTAGTCAGAATTTTGGATTGTAGTGTAGGCTGTTGAAATTGAACTTCACATGAAGTTGTTGGAAACAGATTAGTGGATGGTGCTCAATTGGAATCCTATAATTTCATTTAGAACATAAATAAATCCATTTAGTGGGAATCAAGGCACTTAAGGTGACATTGAGATTCATTTTTGAGATTATTTATAGCTTTCCCATGACTGCAGAGGCTCCTGTATTTATAACAAATCATTATATTTCATGTGGTGTGTGTAACGAGCAATTTGTTCTTTGACTTTGCCTAACCATGGGAATAGATGTTGGCCCCATATGACATGGTATTTTTGGTATCATCAGAGAGTAGTTTGCTTCTATATATGTTTGTCAGTAAATATAATGCTTTATTTTGAATTTCAGATGCTAGAGTAAATGTGTAAGGGAGAAGCACTATTTCGTTTATGAAAAGGATGTCGAAGAACAAATATTTCTGACTTTTGTCCTCTTGTTCAATAAAGGGATATACAGATTATTTTGTTTCTCAGTGAAAAGGATGACTAAAACCCTCAAATATGAGTCCCTAAACCCTCATGGTAATATACTAGTTCTTTGTGAGGAAGGAAAAGGCCATGTTTAGCCTGTACTTCTCAAAGAGCACTTCTGATCTGTTTTTTGAAATAGCAAGGTCAATGATTTTTAGAGCAGAGATATAACGTTATATAACCATAGAAATCTCTCTAGGTTCTCCATTTTCCGACTGTTCATTGATTGATTGACAGCTATACTCCAGACATTGTGTTCAAAAATAAGTAAAAGTAAAATAATAAATAAAGCTTATTTCCTCTGATGTGTAGTTTGCAATCTTTTGAAAGGCAGAGAAAGCCAGAGCACATGCCAGAGC
Source organism: Micronycteris hirsuta (assembly GCA_004026765.1). Lineage (NCBI taxonomy): Eukaryota > Metazoa > Chordata > Mammalia > Chiroptera > Phyllostomidae > Micronycteris > Micronycteris hirsuta. The sequence continues at coordinate 29,403 of PVJI01009205.1, forward strand.
AGTTAAAAAAACAAAAACAAAAAACAATTGGGCTAAAGGAACGAGCAGTTATTTAAATGATAGCTCTGATATATTGAATTTCAAACTACTTATTTAACAACCAGTGGTGTCAGCATTATCTTTTTATGTGTTCAAATATCAGTGCATGGGCCCAAGCTAGTGTAGCTCACTGGATTCAGCGTGAGCTGTGAACCAAAGGGTTGCTGGTTCGATTCCCAGTCAGGGCACACGCCTGGGTTGTGGGCCAGGTCCCCAGTGAGAGCTGCGTTAGAGGCAACCACACATTGATGTTTTTCTCCTTCCCTTTCTCCTGCCCTTCCCCTCTCTCTAAAAATAAATAAATAAAATAAAACCTTTTTAAGAAAGATTAAAAAATATAAGTGCATGGTATTATTGACTTTAATCAAAAGGAATAAATTGTTTGCTTTGCTTTTGTATAAGGCTGATATTTTTTTCTCTCCAAAATAAATATAGGATCAGGTTAGAACATGATTTAGAAGTTATTATTTAACATGAAGGAATGAACTTTTGGGGACAAGGTGACTTTCTTGTAGAAATATGAGGCTTTGAATTCAAGCAGATTCAGGTTAAGATCTGAGTTGTGTGACTTCAGGTAATTATTTTAACCTTTCTGAAACTGTTGTTTCATTGGTGCATCTGTGAAGTAATGGTAATAAATACTATAATATATTGCTATGAAATAATTAAGTGAGATGACGTTTGTAAAGAGCCTGGCATTTGGTTGGTGCTCAATAAATTTCAGTTTTATTTGACACACATTCTCTTTAATGCCTCCCCCTTTCATAGGGAGCCATGTGTCAGCCATTAACTGCTTGCCGCTCCATTTCACATTGTATCTCTTTGATGACTAAGGAGTCTAACTTAAAAAAAAAAAACAGAAATGATTATACTAGCTACTGTTTCCCTATTATTCAAACAGTGCATGGTATACATCTCCTGTATATGATGCATTCCCATTGGTCTCAAAGGGCAGCTAGAGGAGGTACTGAGATGCAGGATTATAGACTGGAGAATTAAAGCGATAGATGGTTTTTACTGACTGATGGTTAAGACGAGAATAGTAAGATAAGTAAATAGAAAACATAGGAGAGATAAAATATATGTAAGTCAAGCACCATTTGTCTTTTAGTGTTGGCATTGACTAGTTATCTAAAAGTTTCTTGTTATATGCAAAACTCTGTGCTTGTTATGCATATCTTCATTCTATTTTGACTTTTTCCATCATTACTAGTGAAAATAAAATTTTGTACTTTTTTAGACATGGGAGCACTAGGAGAGATATTTAGAATCTGCTTTATATATCACAGAATCTGGAAAACAACCTCTCGTATATATGAAGGCTTGTAGTTAGTGTTTGTTTGTCAAAGCTGAGGACCAAATGGAGAGGTATCTTTCCACTGCTTTTAATCAATAGTAGTTCTTACCTATGTATGAAATATGGAAACAGTTAATTGCACCGTGTTAAACACTGCTGCGACACTGGTGATGCAGAGAGATGAATAAGATACGCTCTTAGTATGAGGAGTTCAGAAGCTCCTGATGGAAGAGATCTGGTTCCCTTTCCATGAAGTCTGTTCACAGTGAAACAAAGTTGCCCTGAAAGGGCAGTACCCTTATCACTTACAGGAAGTGAGTAGAGACGGGAGGGAAAAGTCAAGGAGTGATATAGTAGGATTTTTCCTCTTTTTGGGGGGGATCTATTATATAATATCATCATAGGATTTTAGGACATTATTTATTGGAAAGTGAAATACTATGGCAGAGGCAGAACAATGCCATTTTTTCTTGGTGTATTTATACAGGTGTACGAAAGCATGTCAGCAATATAATTTTTAAAAGATTCATATAATGATGTTTTGTTCACCATGTAACAAAGGAGAAGACTATATATTATGCGAGTGCTTTATAAAATACCATGATTTATGCAATCACTTTAGTATTTTTGATAAGAAAGCATTAATACCACATACTATTTCTGAGCTTATTTATGTTTTCTCCAATTTTATTTTTTAATTTACCTAAACTGTGCACCTGGGGAATTTCTGAGAAGAAAGTGTATCATGCAAAATTGAGTCATTTATTTACAATTGAACATATTTTTATATTAGGAGTTAAGACTGCTGATTTTCAAAAGAAATAAATGCTTCTTGTTAACATTTTAAAAATCACCATATTTCAGCAGTCATTAAAAGTAGTATGTATGGTTTGTATCCCTCCCTGAGAGATGTCTATACTCAACATACATGTCTTATGAGATAAGCCATAAAAGTCATTGACCCTGAGAAGGAAGATACATGAGAAGGACAACTTTTGCTGACAAAACTCAGCTTTGGATTCATTCTCAGGTTAACATCATTTTATCTGACAAAGTCTACGCACACTTCATGAAATGAGAAATTTCCAGGGACAAAAATAAAAGAAGAGAATCAATCTAATAGTACCGTTCTTCATGTAGCACGGTCTTTTAAAGATGGCATCTTACTTCTCTTTGGAACAAACCTCTCAGGGAAACTGCTGCTATTTTTATTGCTGACACTCAAGGAAAACTGGCTGGGTTTAAGAGAGATTAAATGATAATTATTGACACACTACAAGTAGATGGTAAAGCTAAAAATGAGTTTTCAAACTTAAATCCTAATTCTGTTCCTTTACTAGACAGGGGATTGCCTTGTTTTCTGATCAAAATTTTATGTACCTTTCAGATATCTGGATGTAAATGAGAATAAATTTGTTTCAATAATACAGGCATGCCTCAAAGAGATTGTGGGTTCAGTTCCAGAACCACAATAAAGCAAAACCACAATAAGGCGAGGCACACTATTTTTTTGTTTGTTTGTTTGTTTCCCAGTACATATTAGAGATTAGAGTCCCTGAATGAGAAGCAGAATCTGAGACAGATTAGCGTGTAGGAATTTATTAGAGTGCTCTTTGGTCAACTCCCGTGGGAGAGAAGGAAACCAGTAGGATCCGATCAAGGGAAAAGTTGGTCTGAGTTGGTGTTTCCAGTGAATGCTTCAGTCATCCCGCAGGGAGTGCTGGAGCCGGAAGGTCATCTGAAGTTGTCTGTGTAGAGCAAGGGTGCCAAGCTCTTACACCCAGGTCCATAAATCACTGGATGTTATATTCCCAAGAAAAGGCCTGGCCTTGGGCAAGTCTACTGTTTTCAGCCTGGGCAGCCACAGAAGAGGGCAGAGAGCTGAGTGTTTGAGGTGCAGCAGTCCCAGCAGCTGAGAAAATCATCCTGCAGTCTGGGGGCGTATTAGGAAATGAATGTGTCTTCCCCAGTCTGCTGTTCAGATACTTACACGCCATATAAGCCCTGGGAATAGCAACTTCTAGGAATAAGGGGATAAATAAATGCTGCACAGGGATGCACGTGTAAACATTATAATTAGTATATATTTTTTTTTATTTCTTGAGGCTGCCTCGGTAATAAAATGTTGAATGTGAATTTTGCACATTACAGTACTTTAGGATATTATTGAGCCTTTTGTCCTAATCTTAATGATGTAACATTTTTATCTCTTATCCTGAAGTTTCTTTTTCAGGGATGATTTTGTATATTTTAAAGAATAAAGTAATTTTTAAATAGAAATAAAATATATAATAATGATTGCTCACACTTTTGAAGAGCTTTAAATGTGCCAAGAATAATTTTAACTTTCTTACACAGATTAGCTCACTAAATTCTCATTCCCATATTACATATGAGGGAAATGAAGCTGAGAGGAGGATTAGCTTATTTGCCAAAAGCCATACAACTATGGATTTGACTTTAATACTGTGGCACCAGTGGCTACCCTTTTAAACTCCAAGTTATGCTGACTTTTTCATTTCTTCCTTGCAACTTCAGGAATGGCAAACAATTTGTCTAAATGTCCTGATTGGTGACTATTTCTAGAAACCGAATGTGAAGTCCTATAATTCCACCCTTAGGTATCTGTCTTGTACATAGCGTTCCAGGGAAAGATTGAAGGGAGCATTGCAGATTTGCTCTCATACTCTTTGTCTTGTTTCCTCTCCTGACTTTAAGATAAATTGCTTTCAATTCATAGAGAAAAACGAAAATGAATAAACAATGTCCAGTATATTTACCCTTAAAAAAAACTATAACAATTTGAATAGAGAAAGAAAGAAACAGAACAAAATACTTCTTCTTCTTCTCTCTGTTTTTAAAAGTAATTACTTACTGAATCTCATCCCTCTGGGGCCAAAATACCATTACTGTAAAATGGCAATGAAAAAGGAATCTGTCAGCTGTTGCAGACCAGCTTTGTCTTCCTGCACACTCACACAATGACGCCACACAATTCTCCAAATAATTTTAAATGCTTTCTCTTGTTAATTTTATTGTCTTTTTTAAATTAAGGTTTTTCTAAACCATAAATTGGCATGTGTGAAATATCAACAAATACAGAAAAATAGAGGGTGTTCAGGGGAAACAGAATAAAATGAAGTTATATGCAGTGGCCCAGTGCCGTGGTGGAAACTCTGGACTTTTAGGAACTTTTTGCTGGGCCTAATAACTTAAAATGCTGCTTAGTTAATTACTGTATTTCATTTGCTATGAAGTTCTATTGTTGAATATAAAATTACCTGTATTCTTATCCATAAAAATATCTAGTTTTTAGAAATACTGTATTTTTTTAGATTTTTATTTATTTATTTATTTTTAGACAGAAGGGAAGTGAGGGAGAGAAACATTAATGTGTGATTGCTTCTTGTGCACACCCTACCGGGGACCTGGCCCACAACCCAGGCGTGTGCCCAGACTGGGAGTCGAACCAGCAACCTTTTGGTTCACAGGCTGGTGCTCAGTCCACTGAGCCACACCAGCCAGGACGAAAATATCTTTTTTATTGTATATCAAAATCCTTTTGTTCAACACACGTAACTCATAGGTTCTCTGTGCTGAACCCCAAGAAATTTTTGGGAAACTTTTATTTTTCTTTGTCTCTAATGATCAAGGAAATTAGAAAATGAAGAAAGACAAAAAGAAAATTAAAATCATTCTTAATGCCACCACCTAAGGATAAGCACTGTGAACATTTGTGTGTACCCTTCCATTATTCTTCCGCATTTATTTTGTATTATCTAGGAATATTAGATAAGCTCTCTAGTTTTGGAGGCCAAGTGCAAAACAAAAATACAGGGTTCCTTCAAATATTAAGAATGTCAAGATGGAGACAGCAGAGCAGTAAACCAAGTGCAAGGTGCTTCTACTCACGGGTACCTGTGGAACTGCACAGGACACATACCCATGGAGCTCTCCTTGGCTTATTTAATGAGTGAATGAGTATTGAATAACAAGTTATTTAGTAAGCCAAATATATTTTGAGTGTATTGAGAAAAACTTAAAATGGCATGAGTTTGAAAATACTGCAGGCACTTTCTACCTCTGTGTGTCCAGAAAATGTTGGACAATGAAATTCATGTGGAAATCAGAATCCATACTTAATATTATAGTTAAGAGAGAGAAAATGAGGCTGAAACTAATAAGAAACTAATAACTACACCAGAAATACATGTAGAAAAGAACAGATTATAGAGAAATGAGAGAGAAATGAGTAAAATGTTTTTTAAATGAAATAGTCAAACATTAGGTCAGAGGCAATCACTCCAGGGCATATTAGGAAACATTGACTCCACTGTACTAAAATTAAGTTTTTAAAGAAGAATTGCAACATAGGAATATCCACACAAATTGGTCATGGAATGTTTGCTAACACTTTCCTAAAATATCCCTGTTACTGTTTATTGTTTTATACTTACAATTGTCTCATTAGTACAGGAATATTGATAAATTTTGGACTCCTTTTGCAGATTGGAAAAAAAGAATGATCTGATTGGAGATTATCGGCAATGCACTTTTAATTCTGCCCTTGAGAGACTAGAGACTTACATCTCCTAAAATTGCAGTCACCTACCTTGAAAATAATCAGCAAATCTTGAACCATACATATAGAAATATCTTTGCAAGTTGTAGGAACAAAACCATAGGCATTTATTCCTTGCATATTTCTGACAACACTATAAATCACCACCAGAAATTACTTTGTTAATTTGGTGACTAATTGATAGTCAACTTTTGATTATTTGCAATAATGGAAGGAAGCAATAATACAAAAATTTCAAAGGAGTAGATAACATAAACAATGCTTTTTGCAAACTTTGCATTAAGGTTTGTTTGGTTAAATTTATTAGTAATTAACACATGACATATTATTAATATTCTCATTAATATTGATGTAATAAAATTGTACTATATTATTAATATTATCAATTTTTAATATTCACCATTTCACAATTTATATAAATATCATATTAGAGAACACACTGTAATATTTATGATATATACTTTTGCACTCTTACTACCCTATGATAAATTTGATCTTTGTGTTTATCAGGTTTGTCTGAGTTTCTCTCTGGACTGTGAGCTCATTAAGCCATGGGGATTGCTATTTTTCTTACATTTCTTTTACCAGTACATTGATATTGAGCATAGTTGTCAAAATAACTATGTATGGAGTGCATTAGTAGAGGGATCAATTAATAACTTTTAAGAAGCAAATGACACTATTGTGAGAATACTCATGCAAATAAAAACTAGAGAAACACAGGCAATGATATATAATCGAATGCTATAATATATACTAATATAAAACAGGTCATGTTCTGTGAAAAGATATTATTAGAATGAGTCAGAATTGTCTGTATACAGTTCTTGAAAAGATGAGATATGAACTGAGATTTGGTTTGGGCTTAAACTGGGAGCAGTGTATCCACAAAGAAAGGGAAGGATGGAGAAGGCACTTCGAAGAAAGCTGACTGAATAAAGGATGGATGTGAGATGAGGTTTATGCAAGAGATAGTAAGTCTGAAGCAAAGGATTCTGGTGTTTTGCTTTTTATTTTAAAACGTTTTCTATTATTTTTATTTTATAAACACAAAAGTAGAAAGCTGAATTAAACACTCTCTTCATTAAGGATATACTGTATTTACCTGTACTTCTATTAAACCCAAACTGCATTCCATTCCCTTCACCTTAATAGGCACCAACTGTATGTTCGATATATCCTTAGCCCTGTTCATTTCTTAAAAATGGTTTTGTTTTTATGTGTTCTTAATTTAAATGATGTGTTTCTTTTCAATGAACTTGATTCTGTTCTGTACACTTCTCACACAACACTAAGATACATTAGTGTTGCAGCATAGACCTCTAGTTCATTGCTTCCAATGGACAGACAGATGCCTAGTACGTCACTTACGTATGCCGAGCTCCAGTCCAACACATCCTGAGACCCAAGCAAGAGGGTCCTTGTGCTTTATAGTGTCTCATTCTGGTCCTCCTCTGGCTGTGCCTTCATTGAAAGGTAAGGAGTCTACGGGTTCAAGAGAAGTTCCTCATCAAGAGCGTGTACAAATGCCCTCTACCCCCTACCCTAACCCCCACCTTACCTGTAAACCATATTTCAGATACCTAGTTCCCAGGGTTTCCTGCCCAAATGTCCCCATTTGTCTCCCAGAACTACACAGGTTCTACCGTCCGAATTCAAACTACACTTTCTGTGTGCACAGTTCTGGACTGGAAGTGTGGCTAATGGGCAGCAGTATGCAGGGCGTGTGGATTAGGTTGTATGTGTAAACTGCAGTGCCCACATGTCTATAGGTAAGCCCCTTATGATGTTAGAGAGAGCAGGATGGAGGTACCAGAGGAGGTGAAGGTGACATAGAACTGAGGGAGGGTGGTAGGAATACTGAGGTTGTCTCTTTGGAGAAAGAGATTTATATGAAAAATATACACAAACATGAGTTTAGTATGTTTGAATGGTTATGGGAGACCGCTCTTCATGGAGTGGGCTCAGCTCCCACTCAGAGGGACCAATGGAGAGCGACACAGGACCCATGTCCATGGATAGGTTCTCCCGTGAGGAATCAGGCCTGTATTGTACCTAGGCTGCTTTGAGACTTGATTTTTGCTAAAATCCCTCACCCTGAATTGAGGCAGCAAGGGCTTACTGCAACTTCCTAAAATCCTTGCTAAACCTTCCAAGGATGAGTGTAACCAGTTCAACCACTTTTCCCTTTACATTTACAAATATCCTCCTTTCTTGATGTAATTAGCAACATCCTCTCCTTTGTTATCTGTAAAAGGTAATCACCTACAGTGATCCTATGCATAGTCAATGAGGACCTGTGCGAAGTAAATGAAAACCACCCTCAATATAATGTGCCCAGAAAAGCAATAAAAGCCTGTCAAGGCAAGGGTCACACACTCTCCTCTTGAGAGAGTGGCCATGCCTTCCCTTTTCCTCCACAGGACTTGGTAGTCCCTGTGAATTTGTTTTGTGTCTTAGCCACGACGATGCAGACACAACCATGAAGCCGCGGACACTGCAGGTCGGTGTCTGTATCACATGGTTGCCAAAAAATTCAACTCCTGTGTATATATCCAAAAAATAATCTTGAAAACAAACACAAAACTCAACAAAAACACAAGCTGAAACATATGAAAAAAATTATCTCAGCATTGTTTATGGTATCACTTACATGGACAAAATCTACTATCTATAACTAGAGTCAAATTAGATCAGGATCAGATTATTTATTCTTATTAACTGATTATCTTTCTATCTATCATCTAACATCTATCTTTTTTTTGTTTTTAAAGATTTTATTTATTTATTTATAGACAGAACGAAAGGGAGGGAGAAAGAGAGGGAAAGAAACATCAATGTGTGGTTGCCTCTCACATGGCCCCCAATGGGGACATGGCCTGCAACCCAGGCATGTGCCCTGACTGGGAATTGAACTGGCAACCATTTGGTTCACAGCCCGTGCTCAATCCCCTGAGCTACACCAGGCAGGGCTTATCATCTATCTTAATATAACATACAAATTATATTACTTTTGTTTGTTTTAGAATATTTCTTTAACTATTATGTTAATACTGATGGAGTTCTAAATAATTTATTTTTATGTTCTCTTCTTTAATCTTGGGGATTTTCAAAATTAACAGACTTTATTTTTTTCAGTGTAGTTTTAGGATTCTAGAAAAATAAGCAGAAATTACAGAGGGTTCCCTTATTATCTCTCTTTCTCTCTCTCTGACCTCATTTCCCCTATTTTTAGTATCAAGAATTGGTGTGGTCCATTTATTAAAATTGATGAACTGACATTCAGACATTATTATTAACTGAAGTCATAGTTTCCATTAGGGTTCACTCTTTGCATTGTACAGTTCTGTGGATTTAGCTAAATGTACAATGTCATGTATCCACTATTACATAATCATGAAAACTAGTTTCACTGGCCTAAAAATCTTCTCTGCCGTACCTGTTCATTTCTAACCTCTTTTCAACCTTTAGCAATCACTGATCTTTTTCTGTCTTCCTTGGTTATGTTTTCCACAATGTCATAAAGTTAAAATTCTACAGTATATGACATTTTCAGACTGGCTTCTTTTACCTAGAAATATAGATTTATGTTTCCTCCATGTATTCTTATGGCTTAATAGCTCATTTCTTTTTATCACTAAATAATATTTTATTGTATGGATACAATACAATATTTTACCTATTCATCTATTGAAGGACATCTTGGCTGCTTCTAAGTTTTGTCCATTATGAATAAAGCTGCTATGTGCAGATTTTTCTGTGGGTATAAGTTATAAACTCATTTGGTTAAATAAGTAGGAGTACAATTACTGGTGTGAATAATAAAAGTTATGGTTAGCTCTGTAAGAAACCCCCACACTGTCTTCCAACGTTTATATTTCTATACACCAGTGAGTTTCATCTAGGGTGCAGAGAGATAAAGAATTTTTAAAACATGCCATTCCTAACTAAAGGGGCACTGATGTCTTTTGCCCTAGATCATCAAATTAAAAAAAAATGACAACAGCCACACAACAATGGCAGTCCAGTGTGAATGAATCAAAATTATACCTATTTTTTGTCATATTGGCAAAAAATATGTTTTTGGTGGGCCACAGAATTTTAGTAATTAGTTTATTTGTGCTATGACATGAAAAAGGTTGAAAATTGCTGCCTTACACCATTATATCTTCCTACTACCGGTAAATGAGAGTTCTTATTACTCCACATCCTCACCAGTATTCGGTGTTGCCAGTGTTTTTATTTTAACCATTCTTTTAGGTGTATTGTAGTGTCTCATTGTTAAATCATAGGAATCTTTTTCTAGATCCCTACATATATTTACTTCTCTCTGCTTGGGTCTAACAACTTCTAAGAATGATGTAAATGCAAACAAGGGGAAACGCACACGAGTTTTAGGTGGGGAAGGGGGCAGGGGAGCTGACAAGGGGTAGAAAAGGGACACTGGAGTCTTTGCACTCAGATCTGCCCTTCCTGGGAAGCTATAAGCTTGAGCTAAGAGTTGTCAGAGAATTCTAAATTTAAATTCAGATCCGTACCTTCCAAGTACAGGGCTAGTTTCTAAGTTGAGACCAGCATACTATTCCACATTTTAAAAATTATAAATCACAATAAACAATTAAACCCATGTATTCTGTACATTTACTTGAAAAAAATACTTCAAAAATAAACTTGAAGGACCTATTTAATTGTTTTCTTAAAGATTTTGTTAAATGTGTTTTGTAAAGATTTTGTTCAGAGTGTTTTTTAGCAAATAGCTCTACATATCTGTAACTATATCTGTTCATTAGTGGTTATCATTTTTTATAATTTGTATTATAGTAATGCTATTATAATCTTTTGTTATACAAATCTAAAGGTTTCCAAGATTGCCGTTTTAGACAATGGGTCATTGTTATTTGTACGTTCACTGCAAACCTTCAAATACTTTCATGTATCCTCCTGAGTTTTATATTTCATGTGCATTGCTCTCAGAGCTCTGGTGAATAGACTAATGTTAATGTAGAATAAGGTAGTAATTTTGACTGTGACGCTCTATCTTAATGAAAGATATTATTGAAAAGTTAATGAGACCGCTGGATTTGGGGGGAAGGGGATCTTATTCAGACATGCAAACTTTTTATTTGCTGTCAACAGTTATATTAACAATGCAAATTCATGGAATGGCACCCGTTTGTTATTTTTTCTTCTAGGTGACATAATCACTGTAATCAAACCATATAATGATAATGATAGTGTTTGGATTTTTCAGTAGTCTTTTAGCTAAAAAGTCTTACGAGATATCAATTAATTTTTTTTAGCTTTATGGTCTATTTTTTTCTTTGTTTATTATTGTTATTCAAGTACAGTTTTTTCCATTTAACCTCTACCACTCCCCCACACCCCAACCATCCCCACTCCCACCCTTGATCCTACCCCCTCCTTTGGCTTTGTCCATGTGTCCTTTATACATATTCCTTGATGACCCTGCCCCTTTGCCCCCATTATGCCCTCTCTCCTCCCCTCTGGTTGCTGTCAGTTTGTTCCTTATTTCAATGTCTCTGGTTCTATTTTGCTTGCTTGTTTGTTTTGTTGATTAGGTTCCACTTATAGGTGAGATCATATGGTATTTGTCTTTCATCTCTTGGCTTATTTCACTTAGCATAATGTTCTCTGGTTCCATCCATACTGTGGTGAAGGATAGGAGCTCTTTCTTTCTGCTACATAGTATCCCATTGTGTGAATGTAACACAGTTTTTTGATCTATTCATTTACTGATGGGCACTTAAATTGCTTCCAACACTTGGCTATTGTAAATTGTGCTGCTATGAATATTGGGGTGCATAAATTCATTTGAATTGGAATTTCAGGATTCTTAGGGTATAATCCCAGATTAAAATGGAATTGACAGTTCCATTTTTAGTTTTTTGAGGTAATCCCATACTGTTTTCCACAGTGGCTGCACCAGTCTGCATTCCCACCAACAATGTACTAGGGTTCCCTTTTCTCCATAACCTCTCTAGCACTCATTGTTTGTTTATTTGTTTATTACGGCCATTCTGACTAGTGTGAAGTGGTATCTCATTGTGGTTTTAATTTGTATCTCTCTTATGGCTAGCGATTCTGAGCATCCTTTCATATGTCTCCGGACCCTCTGTATGTCCTCCCTGGAGAAGTATATATTCAGGATTTTGCCCATTTTTTAATTTGGTTGTTTTCCTGGTGTGGCATCATGTGGGTTCTTTATATATTTTGGACAAACCCTTGTCCGAGGTATCATTGTCAAATATATTTTCCCATACAGTTGGTTCCCTTTTCATTTTGATGCGTTCTTTAGCCATGCAGAAGCTTTTTATTTTGATGAAGTCCCATTTGTTTATTCTTTATGTCTCTTGTTCTAGGGGACATATTAATTAATTAATTTTTCCACCTTTCCTGTTGGACATCATTATCCGTAGCAAAAAGTGGCCTTGGCAGAAAGCATAGATATGTGTAAGGTATCTACATTTAAACAGATTAGAGAATACTTTTCTCTCTGTTCAGAATTTACCTCCCTACCTTCCCCTCCCCCCTCATATTTGTAGTGCAGAGCATATGGTTATGCAAAAAAAAAGAAGAGAATTCAATGACACCAAAAATCCATTAGATGTGAGAATGTTTAGAAGGAGATTTAGTTATGGTAGTTGACATGCTTCTTGCCTTAATCAGTCCTAGAGCATTTAAATCATGTCCATCTGTTGCTGCCTCTGTAGTGTTTTTGAAAAGCATCAACAACAGAGTGTACTTGAGGCAAGTGAATGCTTCAAGCAAGTGCACACTTCCTGGGTTTTGCCTGCAAATTCCTATGTAATTTTCTTGCCTGATGGGTTGGGCTGAAACAATTGAAGGCCATTAGGACTGGTTTATCCTTCAGAATTATGTCCTTGGCTAGAGTCAAGATAAAGTGCCCTCTCTAAAGAATTCCTCCAAATCCTTATTGTCCATCGGTTGATTGGTTTGTGTAATTTGGTTTTTGATTATTTGATGTAAAAGTATTCTGAAATATAGAAGTTAATATCACTCAAGCATAAGAAGTCCTCAGTATATCTTTTCATAATTGCTTTCATGGTGTTATGGTAGAAAAATATCAAAAGTTAATGAGCAGGGAGAAAAGAAAATAGAATACTGTGTTAAAAAGGAGAAAAGTCATGCTAAGTGATCTGGAACCTTTTTTGGGAAGTTAGGACTACTTTCTATATGTCGTCTTGGGATCTCAGCTGAAATTGAGGTGGAAAGTTTCATTTTTATATCGTATTGCATTAGTATTAACATCTTAAAATTTATTCTAAGCACTATCACTGGGATTAATCTGAGTAAACTAGTGAAAATGAAATTGTAAGAAATGTTGCCCCCCCCCCAAAAAAAAAGAGAGGACATTTTCCATCAATATAATGATACATATAAATGGGTGAAGCTTCCTTAATAAAAGGCAAAGCTTAGATTATAACAAAAAACTAAAATACATTTTAATCAGAACCAAATAATATAAGCTGTTAAAGGACTAATATGCTTGTTTCTAAAATTATAGCTAAAATCACTAATCAAGTTGGCAACAAGAAGTTGCTAAGATAGTTTTTCTGACTATTTGTTAGTTTTCTTGTGTTCACCAGCATCTGAATAATTTACGTTTTATAATTGTTTTAGCTTTTCTGCCCTCATTTGGTTTATATATTTTTGTCAGGAAACATTCAACTTTTACCTAAAAGGTACTATTCTACTATGGCATATTACCATTACATTATTGCTTCAGATTTTCTTATTAGAGTTCATTTTTAAAATATATTTTAATAGCATATATTTGTTTTTTCATATTATTGTGAGCAATGAGTTATGTACATATGTTTTTGTATCTTATAGAAAAATCAGACATTTAATAATCTTATCCTTGGAGATATTACGCTGGCTTGGAATTCTCAATGAGACCTTCTTCCATATGTTTTCTTTCATCTGTGAAAATATGTCATATGGGCAGTTTCCTTCACTTCATAATCAAAAATGGTATATTTTAATTTGTTACTCTTAGAAGAAATACACTCAAAATTGTAAAAGAAAATTCTTAAACAAAGATCTCAGAATTCCATGGTGGTTAGTCTCTAAGGGAATTTAAAAGCATCTGTACTTATATTTTTATTTTTTAGTTACAAAATCCAAGACAGCTTGGCAAATAACAATTGGAAAGTAATTCCCCAAGTAATTTCTATACTTTATATGAAAATCATCTCATATGATTTGAAATGTGATACAAAACTACAGCTTTAAAAAAGCTGCTGGTGAAGTATATTGTACTGATACTACCTAAAATTTTTATGATAATGTTAGCAGTGCTTGCTTTGTACTGATAGTGTTAGCTTCGTCTCTATGGAGCGAAATTCCTCTTCAGAACTTACAATACTTTATGATGGTTGACAAAAGGAAGGTATCTTGTCCGGTAAATTTTTTAGTCTAAACTCAGGATCACATTATGTTTATCAGGGTGTTTAATAAATATGAAATAAGTAAGATTAACACTTATTATATATCTACTGCATCTGAAGGTCACAAAGGAAAATTATTTTTTATATTATATTTAATTTACATATTAAATATTAAAGGAAGGGAAATAATTCACTGTGAGAAAATATCTTGTGTGAAATAAATTATGTGTTTAATCAAATAGAAGCATGTATTGATAATTACCATTAGATTAAATTTGTGAAAATGCAATATATATATGTATTTTCCCCCCACATATAAAGGTTCCTGGGAAATAGGCCTAGGTGGAGAGCAAGGATGCCAGAATAAAGCATTGTGTAACTTCACCTCATTTTATGCTTAATATATTAAATATGATAACTGATTATGTAAGTATGTATGTACACACAGAGACACACATTCTATAGTAAAGTATATGATAATCATTGATCAGAACTGGAGCTCGGGGACTGAGACCTGCTGAGGACAGAGCCAGTAGAGTATCAAACCCTTCTTCATCTCCAGCTGAGGCAGCATGAGATGATCAGATACCGTTCGAATAATGTGTGCTTTCTACTATAGCTTTTAATTGTATTGGTTGGTGGGAACCATTTGGCTTATAAGTACATAGTTTTTAAACTCTGCTCATAGAAATTTATTTTAGGAATTGAAATCATATCACTATGGTTTCTATGTAAGAAATGGGAAGAGAAACATAACAAGAAAGCATATTATGTACTAATGGAGCTCAGAGGGGAAAATAATTAAAGAGGACTATGATTTGGAGTGAAATTTGAGAAAGGGGAATGCTTTTTATAACTGGGCCCTTAAAGGAAGAGGCATCTTTTTAGTTAAAACCTTATCTTTTAAATTCGTTCTTTAAAGAAGAAAGAGTTAAAAGAATTACGATTATCTTTTTTAGTACCATGACTAAAACTAACCAGGAGCTTTCAAGCTGAACGCTTGATTTTTCCTGTGTCATTTATTTAAATTCGTAGGATTTAGTTTTTTGCATTGCAAGTACATCCCCCTGGACTCCTTGCATTCCAGTATTGTGAAGCTGACACATTATTTACTTTGGGATAAAAAAATCATAAATGTTTGTTAATTCTAATGACTAATTTTTTATTCAACCAGCTTCAGAAAATACCATTTTTTTCAGGGCTTAGCAGAAACCCTTGACATTCATAATATGACTTCAAATATTAATGGAATATTTTGTTTGGTTCCCCAGTTCTCTCTTACAGTCATGCTGTGGAGAAGGCATTGTATGATATGCAAAGTGGTCTTAGTTCTAAAAAGCAGCCTTGACGTCATATCCCATGAAGGATATTAACAGAAGGCTAAAACATCTCGTGTGGATGACTATAGATTTACTCTTCATTGTGGTACCTGGACTTGACTTCCTATTGCTGATTGAAATCCTGTGAATACAATTAACAGTAATTTCAAGGCTAGAACTGAGACAGAGACAGTTGTTTGAAACATGGAGGTGTCTTCAGAGAGACTTGAAAACATGACATTGAATACTTATTTTTCAGGCCACTTTCACAAGGGAAGGCATATTTTCAAATTATATAACTACATACCTAAATTTATGGATAAGCACACTTTTTAAAAGCAAAGCTGATAAATGGGATGCATGTTCAAAGGGTCACAGTGACTTGCAGATCAAGTTGCTGATTCAAAAATTTTATGGAGTGCAAGAATTTTTCATTGAGCCAGTATTAATCTTTGCAGAAGTCCAGCTGTAGGGGCAATAATTCAACAATTAAAGGACATCTAAGTACTTTTTTATTCAGTCATTACTCTGGTTGGGAAAAGGTAACACAGTGTCCCTAGATGCAGTCATCACAAGAAAGTAGTTCGTTTTCTTTGTTAAATCAGGTTTTAGCACTTATTATACATTTACCGTGCCCCGAGTGCTTTTTAGGTAGAAGTGGGAGACAGAGCTGCCTGACAGAGTATTCACTTTGAGGAGCTTACTATCTAATTAAGTACACAACCTATAAATAATGAAAATGACCTCAGGCCTAAAACATACGTCTACTATAAAAATACCAAACTTGTTAGAAAAAGAAGAAAAATGAGGGAGTAACCAGAAGCTTCATGTGGTCTAATTATTGTGAAAAATATCTATATTGGGGTGGGACTAATTATAAAATAAACTGTTATATTCTATTTTACTAGCTGATTAACTGATTAAACAGGGGCTTGCATTATGTTAAGAAAGTCACAAGCATCTGCATAAATGTGAGTGAATTAATGCAGATCATTTTGCAAAGAAATGCTTTCAAGTGAGGTTCTGATGTGTTTTAGTGTGAAAAAAAGCCTCGAAGCAAAAGGTTGCTTGATTATAAAAGTATGAGAGCTGATACTTTAATATTGAAAAATTGTTGAAAGAACATACAAAGGATCCTTAAACCTATTTTTTTTTTTTTTTTTTTTTTGTTAACCAGAAACCAACCACTACTCTAGTTATAGTGTTACACCGATTTCCTCCCTGGATTCTGAATGTAACACTTGCAATCCTGCCAGTGCCATTTAATTCATCCTTTGACAATGCAAAAATTCAGTTAAAATATGGTAGAGTAGGGGTTAGGTTTAGGGTCAGTTATCTTTCCTCAATCATCTGTCACCTCCTTTGTCTCTATAAATCATCTTTCTACTCTAGGTTCTTACATGATTAGTTCAGCCTTCATTGAAAGGTACCTTTAAACTTCTATGGGGTATATACTTTAGCTCCAATCATATTATATGTCATTACTTAATACTGTCTTGTGATATAGTTAATTCACCAGTGATTTTTGTGTGTGTCTTACAGATATAAAGCAGAGTACTTGGTGTTAAATATGTTAGTTATTTTTCAAACTAGATTATCTTTTACTTTCTTCTTAGAAGATAACAGTCATGTCTTTCCAATATTTTTGTCATTCTTAGAACAGAATAAGCAGGTAGATGCGAAGCAAATATTTTGTGATTAGTCTCCATTTGCAGTTGAACCTCAGTCGCATTAGCTGTACTAAGCTGCAGAAGTCATAACCTAGAGGGGAACAATTTACTCTATTTTTCATAATTATTTTTTCTAGTAGAGGCATTAGGTGTTTATGAAGGAGTTAAGAGCAAGCACGGAATTATTCTGTTAGGGCTGCATGATAAAAGAATGGAGAACTTCTTGGAGGCCCTTCTGGGTCCCCGGCTGCCACCCAAGCGGAAGCACCCCTTTCGGTCTTGTGGCCTGAATCTTCCATGTCTATGTTTTTACTCTGTCTCATACAACCTCTTGAAACAGGAAAGATAATTAAGGGCTTAGGTTTCAAATATTATTTACGGAAATGGAAACTACAAAATGAATTTCTGAATTATTTTTCTTTTACGGAGCCTCTTGACAACTTACTATCTGAAGAAAGATATCATTACTTGCTTACATGATTGAATGTCATTTTCCAAGCACGATCTAAAAATGAATGAGGATGAGGAGTTAGAGAAATTAACTCAGTGAAATTTAATACGGCATGACATACAATGTACATGAATTGAACAAATAATGTTAAACAAAAGAAGCCACTGCACAACACTACACATTGTCTAGTACACTTACATAAAAACAATGCTTGGTACCCCTGAGCTGGTTGACAAGAAGAAGCGAGGAGGATATGCTGGATTGCTCCTTATGTTCTGTTCCTTGCTCTGAGATTCAATTACATGGACATATAGGATGTCAGCTTGTGAAGACCTATTTAGTTGTATACTTAGGATATGTGGTCTTTTCTGTATAATATTGTTTCTCAATTAAAAATGTTAAAAAAATAAAGAAGGGAAGTTTATTAACATAAAAGGTGGAAAGAACAGCAAGACATCATCTCTCCCATTACAAATGGATGGTCTTCTGTGGAAAAATTTAAGTGAAATCTGTTTCCTTTTACAAATTTAATTTACTAATCAATTGATATCAATTTATCAATTGCTTACTCCATATAAAAAAATAACAGCATAAGGTTCCTGGGAAAAACATTAGCAGGCACGGGTTTATATTATACATTATATCTAACCTTGACAGTTATTAAGAGAAGATACTGAGTAATGAACAAAGTGTGTGTAGATGTATGGTACGCAGTTGGATCTTGAAGAATGAGTCATTTTAGTTGACATTTTTAATTTGAATTTTTAAATTGGAATTTTAAAAATGATAATTTTTGGAATTATCATAGATGCACACACATTTGCAAGAAATAATATAGAGAGCTCTGTACATTTTGCCCAATTTTCACAATAGTAACATTTTATACAGCTTATATTACAGGATATGACATTGATACAATCCAGTGATTTTATTCTGATGTTTTTTCAGTTTTACTTAGTCGTGTGTGTGTGTGTGTGTGTGTGTGTGTGTGTGTGTGTGTGTGTGTGTGAAGTTCTATGGAATTTATCACCTATATAGGCTTGTGGACACAGCACCACAGTCAAGAAACTGAACAACCTGATCATCATATGAATCTTGTTTTACCTTTTTTATAACCACACCCAGCTCCTCTTCTTCCCTCCTCCACCCTCTCCTACCTTGTCTTTCACTCCTGGAAACCACTAATCTGTCCTCCATTTCTAAAATTTTGTCACATCAAAATTGTTATATAAATGGAATTGTATATTGTGTAAACTTTGACTTTTTTCCCCTCAGTATAACTCCCTTGTGATTAATCCAGGTTGTTTCATGTATCAATAGTTTGTCTTTTTCATTACTGAGTAGTATTCCATGGTACATATGTTCTACAGTTTGTTTAACCATTCATTTGTTGAAGGATGTCTGGGCTAATTTCAGGTTCTGACTATCAGAAGCCAAGCTGCTACAAACATTCCATGTATGTGAGAGGTATAAATGGAAATTAGATTAGATTACTAGAGATATGGTACAAAAAAGACAGACTTTAAAATGCAGGGGGAGGTATTTAATTCTGATATTATAGCAAATAAAGGGCCACTGTTGGCTCCTTAGTAAGTGAGAGTCTTGATGCAGTAATTCTGATGCCAATACGGAAAAGAGACAAGATGCAGTAGTTCTCAGCCACCGCTGAACACGAGACTCAAGCGGGAGCTGCACCACAGACGGATTAAGTCAGAGTCTCTCTGAGTGGGACTCATAGTTTTCCAATTTTCATATGCTGAACCAAGGTGGGGCACCCTTGGACTGAAAGCAAGTAATACAATCATGAAGTAGCTCCGGTAATTCAGGGGTAAAATGGAAAGAAATTTAGTCACAGGGAATAAAACATATTGGATAGTCTGAAAGGAGAAATGTCAGTGCTCAATTGTATAGAAGATATGGGGAAGGAGACAGAGAATGGATTTGGTGGTTTCCAAGGTTCTAAAGTAAATTGCGGATTATGCAATATTTGTGGGGATATGTTTGGGAGGTCTTTGGTGGTGATGATTTTTTTAATTTAATGGTAATTCACTCAGGTAAAGATTTCTTAAGGGCAGCTGGAAATTTTTATACTAAAAATTATTCATTCATTTCTCCCATATAAGTCAAAGTTCCAATTTTTGTATTAAAAACAAACTTCTATCCAACTTATCAGACACTGATGTTTTGTTAAATGCTTCCTTTTACACTTACTGAGGTGATAATATTGCTTGTCTTGTGCAATAAACAAATCTCAACCCTGGATACTCACTACCATAAACTGAAATGAAAACACATCTTCATAATATATGAAATTAGTTATAGTTCTACTGTGGGATTGGCAATCAGATATTCAAAACTTGGCAGCAGCAAAGTAGAGCCAAGTGGCTTTCATAATGTATTTTTAAATGAAAGTAATAAAGAAAACCCCATTTCATTAAGTGCTTGAAGAGAGCTTCTTGAAAATGTGTTCAGTTAGAGAAACCCAGTTCCCAAGCGAGTCCTGTCTTTCCACAGTAGGTGAGTTTATTTTCCATGGTGGCTGAGTTTGGTGCTGTTGAGTTGTTTTCCTTGTCACCTTAGGCAAGCTTGATGGTTAATGTGATCGCTAATAGGATATACACTCAGTTATGGAGTTTTAAACTAGCTTGGATTAGCTATGACTAAAATCAATTACTGCAGTCCACTGGTCCACAGAAATCAAGGAGGGGGGATCTCATTTCTGTTCCTAGTGAACAGCTGTACTCAGTCCCCAAGAGGAGGAAAATATTACTAGCAAAATTGATGCTAATTAGCACCCATGTTGGCAGTCAGAATAGAGACACTGAGAACATTTGTAAAATGAGACTGGTTAAGGGCAGTATAAATATGTCACTAAAATTAGTCAGCTGTAATGAATGGGTTTTCTGTGATTTTCTGAAAATCCATATTTTTCATTCAATCAACACATTAAATTAAAGGACAATTTTGTGATTGATGTGATATAGGATATATATGTCATTACTTATCCCATTATTTTTACTTTAAATATCCAATATCAGCAAACTTTTGTACAACCACCAAATGTTACTGGCTTGCTGTATATGTTTTATACGACAAACACTGTCTCAAGTAGATTAGCATTGACAAGCTTTGGTCAGTCAACAAAGATTGGTCTTTTCCTTAGCAAAGTAAATGATATTTCTATTGGTTGCCTCTTAAAATTCTACTAGATACTAATTTATTTAGCTTAATATATTGAGTTTATACAGAAATGGTCAAGTATGATCTCAAAATAGAGGAAAAAGTGAAGGCTATGTGAAGTGAAATAAAGAAAAATATACAAGGAACCAACAGTGAGAGAAAGAAAACTGCGGCTTAAATCAATGATTTGGAGCAGAAGGAAGAAATAAACATTTGATCAGAACAGAATGAAGAAACAAGACTTCAACAAAATGAGGAGAGGCTTAGGAACCTCCAGGACAACTTTAAACATTCCAACATCTGAATCATAGGGGTGCCAGAAGGAAAAAAGGATGAGCAAGGAATTGAAGACTTATTTGAAAGAATAACAAAGGAGAACTTACCTAATCTGGCAGAGGAAATAGACTTCCAGAAAGTCCAGGAAGCTCAGAGAGTCCCATAGAAATTGGACCCAAAAAAGCACATACCAAGGCACATCATAATTATATTAGCCAAGATGAAAGATAAGGAGAGAATCTTAAAAGCAGCAAGAGAAAAGGAGATGGTTACCTGCAAAGGAGTTCCCATAAGACTATAAGCTGATTTTTCAAAAGAAACCTTGCAGGCAAGAAGGGGCTAGAAGGAAATATTTGAAGTCACGAAAGGCAAGGACCTACATCCAAGATTACTCTATCCAGCAAAGCTATCATTTAGAATGGAAGGGCAGATAAAGTGCTTCCCAGATAACATCAAGTTAAAGGAGTTCATCATCACCAAACCCATATTATATAAAATGTTAAATGGATTTATCTATGAAAAAGAAGATGATCAAAACTATGAATAGTAAAATGACAACAAATTCACAGTTATCAAACTGAACCTAAAAAAGAAAACAAAAACTAAAACCAATTGAGCAAACAACTAGAACAGGAACGGAATCACAGAAATGGAGATCACTTGGAGGGTTATCAGTGGTGGTGGGGGGAGTAGAATGGGGAAAAAGGTGCAGGGAATAAGAAGCATAAATGGTAGGTACAAAATAGACAGGGGTGGCCATGGCTGGTGTGACTCAGTGGATTGAGTGCTGACAACAAAGCGAGAGGTCATCAGTTCTATTCCCAGTCAGGGCATATGCTGGGTTGTGGGCCAGGTCCCCAGTAGCGGGTGCATGAGAGCTAACCACACATTGATATTTCTCTCCCTCCCTTCCCATCTATCTAAAAATAAATAAATGAAATCTTAAAAACAAAGAAAAAAAAGAAAAGTAGAGGAAGATTAAGAATAGTACAGGAAGTGGAGAAGCCAAAGAACTTATATGTGCAAACCATGGACATGAGCTAAGGGGGGTAATGCCGATAGGGGAGGGGTGAAAGGCAGAGGGGAATAAAGGGGAGAAAAAATTGGACAACTGCAGTAGCATAATAAATAAAATATATTTAAAAATTAATAGGAACAATATAGCTTTTCAAGTAGTAACAACTTAATGTTAGTGAATTTTATATTGTTACCCAAGTACACATTGAGGGAAAAATGGTTGGAAGAATATAAGAATCATAAAAGAGACTCAAAAAATAGGAAGTTTGTGAATTACATTTTTATACTTAGTGAATAATTTAGTTATCTGTTGGTTTTAATTAGTATTTTTATGTCTTATGGCATCATTTTCCAAGGTGAAATATTACTTGTAATAAGAATATCATATTTTGTTACAAACAAATCTACACTGTAGAGAACAGCTTCATTGAAAACAGACTTTATTTTGGAAAAGTCATTCAATTTAGCTTCTGTAATTTATAACTGACATGCTAGGAAGGACTGATGTCTAAATTCAATCAAATATTTATGTTATCATTTTTCTTTGAAGATGGAATTGTCAACAGAGTAATGCTGGATTGGGCAGCCTGCATGACAGTAAGCATTTCATGAAAATCATTGATTGTGGTGACGTCCTTTATCGATGTGCCTGTCTGTTCCTTCCTATTAAACAGTAAAGGGTGAGATTCTGGAAGGACTTAAAAACAGTAGTTTAAACTATATGATTAAACTTTCCCAGTAAGTCAGCTAACACATTCAAAACCAATTATTTTTTACATATGAGACAATATTTTTATCCTATGCTGACCAACAAGATCGTAAGAAATTATCCTCCTCTCCATGAATGAGTTTTATGCCTTCCATTCCTCACACCAAGAAGAAAGACAAAAACAAAGTTTGACTTTGATGATTACATTCTTTAGAGAAAAACAAGGAGACGGAAGAGAGTACTGGGCCATCTTCAAAAATTATCTTGATTGTTATTATTTGTCCTTGTATTTTTCATATTTATGTTCATGTTTGCAGCAATATTTTTGAGTTACCTCTATTTACTGTCATAAATTATTCTTGAAACCTCTTTTAAACCTACTCATGTTAGGTATCTGTCTCCTTTTTAAACTAGTCTTGTCGATTTAACCAGTGACCTTCATGTTGATAGGTATAAAGTCATTTCATGGACATCACTACAATAGAAGACAGTAGCCTATTTTATGTTGGTTGCACACTTCCCCCTTTTTGCCCCTGGATTTCAGGTTGTCCAACTTCTCAGGCTGTTCCTTCTCAGCCTCCTTTTGTTATTTTCCCTCCCTGATCCTTTAATATCAGAGTGGTCCAATACTTTCTTTTGTCTACTTGTATTCTGATTTATATGCACTTTTTTGTTAATACTATCCACTGTAATGACTCTAAGTACTGTTTACTTGTTCTCAAGTGTTTGTCTGTAGGTTCCCATTCTCCTGATCTCCTGACATTACCTAGCTACTTTGGCATCTCCACCTAGGTGTCTAATAGACATCTGAAACAGTATGTCCAATACTGAACTAGATCCTCCTCCACCCTCAAAATTCTGCTTCTCCACAAACTTTTTAATCACCATTGATGAGAACTTCATTTTTCCAAAAGTTTAACCAATAATTCTTCCATGGTCTCTTCTTTTGTACTTAGTAAAAGCCAAAGTTCAAATGACATGTCAGAAGGTGCTATGTGATGTGGCCTCTCCTTTCCTTCTGCTCTTCCTTAATGATTCTGCTTCTAGAAAACTGACTTCATTCCTATGTAGCAAACATCTCATAATCTTCTCTCTTTCCTTCTTCCTGGAATTACTTTGTACTATTCCATATTTTTTACTTTCTTTAGAGTCTTGAATCACATTTTACTTTCTCAATGAGGCCAATTCTTACTATCTCATTTTTAAATTGCACTACCCCATCTCCAATATTCCCCATCTCTCTTATCTGCACAATTTTCATTTATATTGTACAACCTATTGCTTGCTATCATATCATAGAATTTACCTATTACACTTACTGTTTTTTATTTATATCTTCTTCAACTAAAATATGAACACATTAAGACATAGATTTTTGTCTTTTATGCTTAGAAAATTAGAAGAGTACCTGAAACATAGTCATAGTTCAATAAAAAAAATGCTTAACAAATAAAAAAATAATGTTTCAGAAAGAAAAATTTTAAACATATCAGAAAAATGACTGCTTTGCTGTATGAGAGAAATCTTGGCTAACATTTTGTAGGCTACATATAGTCTTTCATGAATTAATACAAGCAAAATTTTAATTTTCAATGTTCTCTAAAATAAGTCCTTTAAAGAATAAATATTCCATCTATTGTTTTATCCCTTTCATAATTAGCAAGATAAGCTAATAGAATCATTGCAACTGTGGAAAACTATACAATATCTGTATTTAAAAATTAGATGGTATAAGGATGTAAACAGTTTGTCTGCTTTCTCAGTACACACACCTTTATTTAATATATACGACAGCCACAAGAGACTATTGTATCTAATAAATAATTTCTGAAATACTTAATTGATGAAAACAACACTTTTAAAAGCAACCTAATCATCTCTGTTACACGGGTATCATAAATGCAAACTATTCATGTATTGATATACTTAATAATAGTAGTAGTAGTATTTAAACTTTATAAAACACATACTATATGTTGTGCAACTTGTGAACTTACATGAGAGCTTTTCATTTTGAAATATAACTATCTTTACTTTTTTTCTTCAAACATTTTGTTCCGAACTCAGTGCATTTTTTAAAAAATATCGTATTTATTTTATTTTTAGAGAGGGGAAGGGAGGGAGAAAGAGAGAGAGAAAAACATCAATGTGTGGTTGCCTCTCACGTGGCCCCCACCGGGGACTTGGCCTGCAACCCAGGCATGTGCCCTGACTGGGAATCGAACCTGCGACCCTTTGGTTTTCAGCCACACTCAATCCACTGAGCTACACCAGCCAGGGCAGTATGCAGTGCATTTTTAAGTAATCTTATACTTTGTGCTTATATGTCTTTTTATCACCATATTATAATTTTCTCATGTACTGGTAGAATTTTGTATGCATATAGATTGACATACAATAAACAACCAACTGGTATATTCTATACTTTAACCAATTTCTTGACTTTTAACACCCTTAACTGGAAATCAGATGGGGAGGGAGTCGGGTGATCTATGTCATTTCCTGAAAAGATCTAGGAACCTACTTGTGAATATACCCAGTTATGAGAACAATGTAGAAAGATAGGTACGTAAGAATTAATGACCTTATAACTATTACAGTTACCTCTTCTACCACATTTTTACTCTCCCTCAAACCACGAAGTAGATTTATTGTTAAATCTGATCATTTTGGAGCTACAACCTGATAGTTAATACATCATGTGTACCGGATTATCACTTAATATATGGTGAAACAAGAAAGTTCAAATGAAGTCACTGACAAGCTGATTCATGTAACAGCTATATGGCATTGTACTCCACTTCCCTGACAGGCTTAAACTTTCATATCTCATTAAAGCATGAGAAATAACTCTAAAAGTACTTCCAAATAAACTGCAAAACATAATATTCTAGATATAATAAGCATTTTTTTATAAATGTTCAATAATTGATTTTCCTTTTTCAGTTCTGAGAATATGACATTGTATGGATGACACCTCAAATCTGTAACAGTGTAGATTTTCAAATGCCATATATTTACTGTGGTATTAACTCTTGTCTTATTTTATTTCTTAATTTTTTAATTATATTTTATTGATTATGTTATTATAATTTTCCTGGTTTTTCCCTCTTTGCCCCCCTCTACCCAGCACCCCCCACTCTCTCAAGCCATCCTCCCACTATTTTTGCCAATCTTGGGTCATGCTATAAGTTCTCTGGCTGCTCCATTTCCTATACTGTACTTTACATCCCCATGGCTGGCTATTCTCTAACTATTTGTACTTCTTTTTTTCACATTTTTTTTATTGTTCAAGTACAGTTGCCCCCGGTTTTCCTTCACCAATCTCCCCCACCCCAGCCATCCCCACTTTGCACCCTTGATCCTCCTTAATTCCCTTATCTCTTTACCTATTCCCCCACATCCTCCTCCCATCTGGCAGCCATCAGAATGTTCTCTGTATCTGTGATTCTGTCTCTGTTCTCTTTGTTTTCTTAGTTTATTTTTTAAATTCAATTGTTGATAGATTTTATTATTCATAGTTTTGACCTTCTTTTTCTTAAATAAGTCCCTTTAACATTTCATATAATAATGGCTGAGTGATGATGAACTCCTTTAGTTTCTCCTTGACTGGGAAGCTCTTTATGTGCCTTTCCATTCTAAATGATAGCTTTGCTGGGTAGAATAATCTTGGGTGTAGGTCCTTCTTTTCCTGAATTTGAATATTTCTTTCCAATCCCTTCTAGACTGAAAAGTTTCTTTTGATAAATCAGCTGACAGTCTTATGGGAACTCCTCTGTAAGTAACTACTTTTCTCTTGCTGCTTTTAAGACTCTCTCTTTATCTTTAATTTTTGACATTTTCATTATGATGTGTCTTGGAGTGGGCCTCTTAGCGTTCATTTTGTTTGGGACTCTCTGGGCATCCTGAACTTGCGTGTGTATTTCCTTCCCTAAATCAGGGAAGTTTTCTTTTCTTTTTTTTTTAAATTAATTAATTTATTTACTTATAGAGAGAGGAGAAGGAAGGGAGAAAGAGCAATGTATGGTTGCCTCTCACTTGGCCCTCTCTGGGGACTTGGCCTGCAACCCAGGCATGTGCCCCGACTGGGAATCGAACAGGGACCCTTTGGTTCCCAGCCCACGCTCAATCCACTGAGCTACACCAGCCTGGCCAGGGAAGTTTTCTTTAACTGTTTTTCAAATAGATTTAAAATTTCTTCCTCTTTCTCTTCTCCTTCTGCCACCCCTATTATGTGAATGTTGGAATGTTTGAAGTTGTCTCATAGGCTGTTTATACTTTTCTCATTTTTTGGATTTTGTTTTCTTCTTGTTCTGCATAGTTTGTTTGTTTATTTATTTATTTATTTATTGCTTCCTTATACTCCAATCATTGATTTCATTCTAGGCTTAATACACTCTACTGTTGTTTCCCTATAAATTGTTCTTTATTTCAGTTAGTGAATCCATCATTCCTTATTGGATCTTTTTTATGCTGCTGAGGTCTTCACTAAGTTCCTTGAGCATCCTTATAACCAGGGTTTTGAACTCTGCATCTGATAGATTGCTTATCTCCATTTTGTTTAGCTCTTTTTCTGGAGTTTTGATCTATTCTTTCATTTGGGCCATGTTTCTCTGTCTCCTCATTTTGGCGGCCTACCTTTGTTTCTTTCTATATATTAGGTAGAGCTGCTTGACTCCCTGTCTTGGGAGTGTGGCCTAATGTAGCAAATGTCTTGTAGGATCCAGTGGCTCAGCCTCCCCTATTACCCTGGCTGCATACTCTAGGCGCTATGCTATTCGTGTGGGCTGAGTACCTCCCCCTCTTGTAGTTGAGCCTTGGTTGCTGTTGGCAGATCAATGGGAGGTATTTACCGAGGCCAGTCGGCCTCAAGGATTGGCTGTGACTATTTACCACCAACATCCATCCTCCATGGAGAATTAGCTGTTTAGGGGCAGGATAGTGATACTCTGATGTGGTCTATAGCTGTCTACTGGATGCACTGGCCCTGGGGTTTACAGAGTGGTACAGAGCAATGTCAGCCCCCACCTGTGTTTTGCTCAGGGCCACCCTGCCTGAGTTATAAAGCAATATGAAAGAGCTGCTCTGTGTGCTGGCCTTGGAGATTCCCAGGCAAAGCCAGGGTGTGAATCTAGGCTCTCTGCTGCCAGTACCTGGCTGGAGGTTCACTGAAGCTAGCTGTTGCTTATATGAGAGGATTTAGGAAGTTGTTCAGTATGAGCCCAGACCAGTATGAATGGCTATTCATATGGAAAAGTCACTTGGATGGACCCATAAATTGGGTGGGGTGGAGTCTCTGGGGATCTCCAAGGTAGGTCAGTGTTAGCCGGGTTGGTGGAGTCTCAGATATGGCAAAAGCTTGCCAGCTCTGTGGCTCTGTCGGGGGAGGGTTTAGTAAAGGGATGATGGCTTCTGCTTGCCTCAATGCCAGGCACTTCAGTTTCTACCTATATGTCCCTGGTGCCTTTCAAGCTGGAGCTCAGTGGAAGTGAGTCTGAGTAGGTGAATCCATGTGTGGGCTCTATAAGAGGAAATGCTTGGGGCTCCAGAAGTTTCTTCCACTGACTCAATCTCTTCTGGTTTTTTCAGCCAGAAGTTGTAGATACTTATCTTCCTGGCACTGGAACCCTGGGCTCAGGATCCTGATGTGGGATTGGACTCCTCACTCCCAAAATATCCCTCCTGAATTCTTATCCACTATACATGCGTGCGGGACTAGCCCATTCTGCATGTGTACTCTTCCTACCCATCTGGATGGATGTGGTTCCTTTAATTCTGCAGCTGTCAGACTTCCATTCAACTTGATTTCTGATGTGATGGTTATCCTATATTTTAGTTGTAATTTTGATGTGATTGTGTGAAGAGGTGAGCCATGTCTGCCTATGCTGCCATCTTGACAGTGGCCCTCTAGTTCTTAACTTTTTTATGTCAAAAATCCAGAAGGAACTTCCTCCCACTCTGTATATAAAAGATGTAGGATAAAAATGCAACTTATAGTTATCTACATTTGTTTTTTTTACAGAATGAGAAGTTGTCTTTACTTGGCTATTAATACATTCTAACACATTCTGAAAGAGGTGAAAGTCAATAAATAAAAGATGACTTCACATGTATTTCAACATTTAATATTCGAATATAACATTTTATTGGTTAATGTCTAGTTTTTTTCTTGTTGCTGATTCTAATATTTTACAAATACTTGAGCCACACTAAAACAAGCAGCAAGCCAAAAACTTTGGTTATGCCTTGCCGACAAGGCACTTGCGGAAGCATCCAACCTTTCCTCAGAAGCCCTTCATCAAATCCCTGGTGGGCTGTCAGCTGTTCCAGAGCAATAGGTGGCACCATGCCGTAGCTCGAATGTGTCATGACACTGAATCCTAACCCTGTCTAATTCACTGTGGTCTTTATTATTTTTAGATGCACTGCACATCTCTCTCAGCAACACAAATCACACTCCTCCAAGAGCCAGGTTTGGAGAATTTGAAACCTGACAAATTAGACCTGTCATAACAATTCCTTCAATAAAGACCACGGCTCACAGTCTGTTCCACCAGATATGCCAGAATGTCACAGCCCTGGGGTCACAGCTGGCTGCTGCTGCATGTGCGACTCGCTTGGCTTGGATATATTAAGCAAATATTTGCTGTGCTTTTCCAGTCCAGGCATGAGAAGGTGGAAAAGAATCATCTGGTTTCCATCAAAGAGCCTTTGAATATTGTTTCTCATAAGAAGACTGCTAGCCACTGTTTTTCCATGCTTACCCTTTATACTGAATTGTACTCAAACACTTTTAAAATTCATTGATGATTTGATGTGCTGATCAGTTCGTTCTTTCTATAGCAGGCACCCCATCTTGAGACTAAGTTTTAGTCACCCTAAGATTTATGAGAGGGAACAAGGTGCCTCATGAGAAAGAACTCATGCTAAGGATATAGTGATACAGAGTTTTGTTTCAAGGATAATGGGTCAGCATCAGAGCAAAAGGGTCATAGCTCCCCCTAGGTTAACTCCTAAACACAACTGCCAGGCAGATATACCTCAGTTCTTAGGCAACTCCATGGGAAATGAATGATGGGTTTCAAATAAAAGTTTCCTTTGGCCTTTCCAGCATTGTCTATACATCTGGTATGTTATTACCATCAGCTTTGAAAACATTGGAATGGAAAACCATTGATTTTTGCAGTAGCACAAGACAAACATTGGTGCCCTCAATACTGGCCATTGCCAGCTCCGCTATAATAATTAGTGGAAACAACCCATTAGCAGAAATCTGAGGATTGGTGCTTTGGCAACCACCGCATCAACATGAGCATATTCTTTAATGAAATTCAACATGCGAGGCCATTTCACCATCGGTAGGCTTTAGCAGAGTTAGTGGCACCATCGGTAAACATCAAGACATGATTCCCACTTTTGTCATTGTGAGTAACAATCAACATCAGTATTACAGAGTCCTGGAGTTAGAGGGAGGCAGGCTAAAAGGATTGGCCCACAAAACACCTTTGCAGCACACCTGTGGAGGTCTAGAAAATTATCCAGCAGAAAGCGGAAGGTATTTTATTTTTTGTAATGTGTACAAGAGAGATACAATGAGTAGTTTTAATTGTTGTCATGCTATGCTCATGGTTCTCTTTAAAACCTGGAGTATGGGAATAATATTCATGTGGTTATTTAAAATAATTAAGGCAGGCTCTAAGGTGAGCATAGAGTTGTTGACTCAGTGGGAGTATGAACTGAGTTTAGAGTACAGTAGTAGCATGTGTCCCCAAATAGAAAAAAAATAATTGACATCTTCAGAGTCCCTTGATGCTCATTCCGTAGGTAAGAATAGGTCTGTTGAGTGGCTGCTTGGGCCAGCCATGAGTACCACAGGGGACAAAGCAAAGCACCCACTCTCAGGAAGTTCGCACTCTAGTGCAAATCAACTCAGTAATAAGCAACTTAATATATAAACTGAAAGTCATGTAGTTATAAATATTATGAAGACTAGTAAGAAAATATATCAGAAAGTACCAGTGATGCTATTTTAGATATGGTGGTCAGGGAAAGCCTCTCTACATAACTTGTCATGATAAGAATCAAATTGTGTGATTTAATAGATTTTGCTCTTCATAAAGACTATGATTTTGCTGTAACTGTTCTATATGCCTCTCCCTAATTCTCAAGTCACATGCACATTTAAGAAATTATTTGAGTGCTTTTTCACAATGTAACACATGAAACTATTGATTGGTTTTCTTCTTGAGCACATGTAGTCATTTCTCTCAGTTCTTTGGATGAGTGGGATTTTGTTTTACTTACAAACACACGTCTGTATTCCTCATAACTGTGCTTATTTATCTGTCTCCTGTCCCATTTTAAAATCTTATTTTAGTGTATTATATATATCTATATATGCTCACATGTACATATATATAGATTTCTGTCAATACACTTATACACTATATAAATACACAAAGGTGTACCATTTTAGATATCAATAACATTGACATAGATGGAAAGCAACTGTTATAGTTTTCTCTTAAGGTCTCTGGTCTCAGATGTGGTCTGACACCATGAAAACAGGTCTTAAGCTTGGAGAACTCTCCATCCGTAGTTTCAGCTCTACAATTTAACAAAGACTAGCTCTGAGGAGGTATGCAGATCATGCTGTCATTTCAAGAAGTCTAGAGCAAATGCGACTGTTGTTTGCTCTGCAGCCATGGTCATAGGACAGGAGTCTGCTTTACCAAGAGTACTTCCTTTCTTTTGGGTATCTATAGACAAGATGTTGAAGTTTTTTCAAAGAAAGAACAATCTTTTGTTTTAATATTTATCTTCACTGTAATAGAATCACAATATGTCATTTACTTAAGTATGTGTACTTTAAACAAAAATATTTTGAGAGACCAGTGCTTAGAGCTATGTATTAAAGAAAAACTAATGGGTGATGTCCCAGTTCTTTAGAGGCTTAATGTCCATTTGTGGTTATAGAGCATGGAAAATCATGAAAATGGAAGACAACATGTAAATGCAAGGACCGTGATGATGAACTAGAACAATGGAACAGTGCGAAGAGAGTATTACTGGTAGAGACTGTACCTACAACGATCATGAGGTACCGTATTTTTCGGACTGGAAGATGCACCTAGGTTTTAGAGGAGGAAAATAGGAAAAAAAATTTGAAGCAAAAAATGTGGTAAAATATTTAATAACATAAATAACATTCAGACTATAATTCAGCTACATTCAGACAATAAGCTGCAATGCCATTTTCCTCCCAAATTCGGGGGGTGGGGAGTGCATCTTGTAGTCTGAAAAATATGGGTTAAGGAATCTTTGGTGAAGATATGAGAACTTGTCCTAAAATCTTAAGGAAGTTTATTTTAGGAGATATGTAAAGCCATTGAAAGGTATTTATTGAAGGAAGCAGGACAATAGGCATGTTTTAGAAAGTAATATTATGTAGTAGAATGGAGAGTAGATTAGGAGGGGGGATATAATCAGATAAACATTATATATTTTTAATCTTATATAGATATTAAAATTAGCTAATTTGGCAAGAAGTTATATATTTAGGCTTTCCATGCAGAAATTGGTGTTTATAATAATGCACTAATTTTCTAACATCACTGTGATATTTCTGCAATTCTTTTCAGCTACTTTATTTCCCAAGAGGATTTTTAGTTGCATAAATTAAATGCATAAATTAATTCCTTTTGAAAATGAGGAGAGTGTTTTGGAAATTAGATATATGTTACCAACAGGGAATAAAAGCAAATGTACAAACGAGGTCCACAGGGAAGGGAAATAATGGAGTGAGGACAAGGTTGGCAATCTTAGCAAAAATGAAACAACAGATGGGGTATAATTTTTGTGACTCTTCACACAGATGGTTCACCAGATGGAATCTGCCGGGTTCATACAGTTTATATGCATTTTTCAGCTGCTTATCATGATAGGCAAGTCCACTTATGTACAGGCGAATCTTCACTTGGTTTAGGTTATTAAAATATAACACTAGAATAAATTGATAGTTGAAGATATAAAGTGTTTTTATTAACTGCCATTTCTAATTAGATGAAAGCATGCATATATGTTATTTTGAAGACACTGGAATTCAGAAAGAGTTCAGAGGTTATGGATATAACATGTTATTCAGGGACTTTATTAGGTTAGAGACGTAGGGTCTTTAATTCAAATTCAGCTGTTAATTGACTATTTTCTTTTAGAACTTTATATTTAAAAATAACTTTCCCTTAACATAAGAAAATATAGGATTTAATAAGGTTATAACTGAAGAATGACTTAAATAAATCCAGAAAATATCTCTATGTAAATTATATCCAATCTGTAACTGACACTAAATATAATACATTATATTTTGGTTGATATTATTCCTCGTAAACATCTAGTAAGGAATATCATAGTAAATGCTGAATGTCATTATCTTTAGTAAACTGCTATTGTGTGTGTGTGCTAATTCTAAAATAAAGATTCAGTGCCAAGAGAGTGATTTTCATTGACTAATGGGATTTCTTAGAAGTAATATTCCTTAGATAAAATGTTGAATCAGAAACAAAACATTCAAACATTATATGTTTTCAAATAATTGCTCTTCATTAAGATAGTTATATAGATTTATGGCACAAACAAGTGCTCTGTTTTATTTGAGAGCTTCCTTTTCCACTGCTACAAGATGAGTTCTTAATTTATATGATTTTAAATTCTAGCACAAGGGATTTTTTCCTGTTGTAGCTGTTGTAAGACATCAATTTGTAACATCAAAGGTAAATGCTTTGTTTGGAGACACTATATCAGGCTAGAAAACAGTAACTCCAGGATTGTTCAGAAGACAAATACATGATGGAAGAATATTTTAAATAACGAAAGTACAGAGCTGCACTATTCTAAAATATTTCCTATTCATTATTTCATTCAAATCACATAGCGGTCATTTGAGGTCAGCATGGCAAATACAGCCATCTCCATTGTACAAAGAAGAAAACTGAGGCTTGAAAAAAATGAGTGACTTACTAAAACTTGCATACTTAATTGATGGAAGAACCTGGATTCTGACATACTGCTCTCTAACAAATGCTGAGAGCCTACTGTGTGCCAAGTGGACATAGGCGTGCATTATGCTGCTGAGTCCTGACCTGAAGTGTAGAAGGATAAGAGACCTAGAGAACGTGTCTGTGCATAAATGAAACAAACCACATGGAAGATTTTATTTATTCTTTCAACAGTTAGTTGTGTGCTTTATAATAAGTACCACTGTTTTTTAGTTAGGATTTGAGGATTTATAAGGAAGAGAGAAGGCACTTACTATCAAGACACTTAAGTTATATAGAACAGCATAGTACAATTGCTGTTATGTGAGAGATACTTTGAAAACAGAGAGAAAAGAACACCTAAACCCACCAGAGGGAGTGAAAGTATAAAGGCCGTAGTGACATTTCTGATGATTCTTAAAAAAGAAGTTGAAACACTCTAGTTGGAAGAGGGACGAGGTCCTTCCAGGGAGAAAAAGTAGTACACAAAAAATAAGTACACAAAATAGTCACAGAGGTCTCACTGATGCTCAAGCATGCAGTCGAAGCCATAGAGTGGCATGAAGTGAGTGCACAGGGATGCAGCAGACAAACCAGGGCCACATGACTGAGTTTGTGAGGAGATTAGGCTTCTGTTCTATCAGCGATATAAAGCTATTGGACGTTTTGAACAGAGGTCAAGCTGGTGGTTTTTAAAAATGATCATTTGATTGAGTTATTTTTTTTGGTGTTGAGTTTTGTAAGTACTTTATAAATTTGGGATATTATTTCCCTGTCAGATGTATCAGTGAATGTGTTCACCCATTCTGTGGATTGACTTTTTATTTTGTTGACAATTTCTGTTGCTGGGCAAAAAAATTTAATTTGATGAAGTCTCATTTGTTTATTTTTTCTTTTGTTTCCCTTGCCTAGGGAGAGATATCAAATAAAAAATTTCTACAAGCAATGTCTAAGATTTTGCTGCCTAAGTTTTCTTCTACGATTTTTGTGGTTTCAGGTCTGACATTTAAATCTTTGATCCATTTTGAATTTATTCTTGTGTGT
This sequence comes from Micronycteris hirsuta, assembly GCA_004026765.1. NCBI lineage: Eukaryota > Metazoa > Chordata > Mammalia > Chiroptera > Phyllostomidae > Micronycteris > Micronycteris hirsuta. The sequence goes on from PVJI01009205.1 coordinate 64,455, forward strand.
GGTATAAGAAGGTGGTCTAATTTCATTTTTATGCATGTATATGTCCAATTTTCTCAACACCATTTATTGAATAAACTATCTTTAGCCAATTGTATGTGCTTGCTTCCTTTGTTGAATATTAATTGACTATAAAGGTGTGGGTTTATTTTGAGACTCTCTATTATGTTCCATTGATCTATATGTCTGCTTTTATGCCAGTAAGTATCATGCTGTTTTGAGTACTATGACCTTATAGCATAGTTTGATATTAGATAACATGATTCCTTCAAATTTCTTCTTTCTCAGGATCACTGTTGCTATGTGGGGCCTTTGGTGGTTCTGTATAAATTTTTGAAATATTTGTTCTAGTTCCATAAATACAACATTGGTACCTTGATAGGAATTGCATTGAATCTATAGATTGCTTTGGGTAGTATGGACATTTTAATGATTTCAGTTCTTCCTATCAGTGATCACGGTATGTGCTTCCACTTATTTGTATCTTCTTCAATTTCTTTCTTCAGTGTCTTATAATTTTCTTAGTACAGGTCTTTTACATCCTTGGTTATATTTGTTCCTAGGTATTTTATTCTTTCGATTGTGTTCTTAATTTCCCTTTCTGTTAGTTTGTTATTGGCATATAAAAATGCAACTGATTTCTGAATATTAATTTTGTATCCTGCTACTTTGCTGAATACATTTATCAGTTCTAGTAGTTTCTTGGAGGAATCTTTGGGATTCTCTATGTACAGTATCATGGGCAAAGGACCCGAATAGACATTTCTCCAAAGAAGACATACAGATGGCCAATAGACATGCAAAAAGATGCTCAACATCACTAATCATCAGAGAAATGCAAATTAAAATCACAATGATATACCATCTCACACTTGTCAGAATGACTATCATCAATAAATCAACAAATAACAAGTGCTGGTGAAGATGGGAGAAAGGGGAACCCTTTTGCGCTGTTGGTAGGAATGCAAACTGATGGGAAGCACTATGGAGATACCTCAGAAAAGTAAAAATGGATCTGCCTTTTGATCCAGCTTTCCTGCTTCTTGTAATATACGCAAAGGAATGGAAAACACTAATTTGAAAGAACATAAGCACCCCTATGTTCTCTACAGTGTTATTTACAATTGCCAAGATATGGAAGGAACCCAAGTGTCCATCAGTAGATGAGCGGATAAAACAACTATGGAATATTTATGTAATGGAATTCTACTTGGCCGTGGAAAAGAAGAAAATTTTACCCTTTGTAAAAGTATGGATGGACCTGGAGAACAGTATGCTAAGTGAAATAAGCCAGTCAAAGAAAGACAAATGCCATATGATTTCACTCATATATGGAATCTAATGAACAAACTGAACTAATGAGCAAAACAGAGACAGGCTCATAGATGGAGAACAGGTGACAGCTAGTGAGGGGGACAGGTTAGGAGGTGGAGGGATCGATCAAAATGGAAACAGGACTCATGCACTTGGTCAACACTGTGGTGATTGCTGGGCTGAGGGGTGTATAAGGGGACTAAATGGTAATGGGAAATATATAATAAAGATTTTATATATGAAAAAATAAATTAAAAATAAAAATATAAAAATGAACATTTAAAACTACTTAAGGAAGGTAAATTTGAAATGTGTACAGTATAAGAAAATTTAATATGGGCACACTAGGCTAAAGCAGTGAAAATAAAAAGTAGCAATAGAAATACTGAGATGTCTGAATGAAAAGGGCTTAGGTAATTGATTGCATGTGGAAGGGCTGCAAATGAAGGGTTGGGGGAGATGGAAGTGTGTAAAATGACTCCTGGACTTCAACCATTTGACGGATGCTGTTCGTCATGATAAAAATTACAGAAGAACCAGATTTGGTAGTGACAGATGAGCTGAGGTGCAGTGGGTATAGAAATGGAGCAGGGTGAGGATTTAATTTAATTTTTAACAGGCTAAGTTTGAATTCTCTTGAGGTAGTGGTATGGTGATTTGGATACAGATTTATTAGAAAGTATTATTCATTTAGGTATTAAAGCCTTGATCCTGAATAACATCACCCAGGAATAAGTGTACAAAGTAACAAATCAGGACAAAGATAGGGAACACGAACATGCCAGGTCCAGGAAAAGGATAAAATGCCTCTAAAAATTACATAACCATTTATTCTTATGCTTATTTGAAGCAATTCGATTTCTTCTTATCTGTTATAAGAAGACTGTGAATTCCATATTTAATTTATTGCTTTATATATGTTTATCATTGTATGCTTAGTGCTTATAAAATGTATGGGATGT